>JABFEO010000006.1:0-278134 GCA_019649515.1 Hanseniaspora mollemarum | reverse complement strand
TGAAGTGCCTCGTGTATCAGCTGAAGTGCCTCGTGTATCAGCTGAAGTGCCTCGTGTATCAGCTGAAGTGCCTCGTGTATCAGCTGAAGTGCCTCGTGTATCAGCTGAAGTGCCTCAAGTATCAGATGAAGCTCCTCAAATATTAACCAAATCCTCTTTACCAAATACAGACGTTATTACTGAAACGGTCCAAATTCCATCTGCCGAAGTACTAGGAAATGTTGAAGCAGTAACTGAACCGCTGACACCACATCCCACAGATGTTACCGCTGATTTAAGAAATCACGGAACTCAACAACAAATAGAAAAACTACCAATAAAAAAGAAAGGAACTTTTGTTATGGCCTCCAACACGGTTGTGAAAGACTCTGATTATGCACCGGAAAAAGATATAAATGAAATAGAAGAAAGTGCAGTTACAAAAAAGTCTGAAGATGTTGTTGACGATGCTCAAACGGGTGAGATTGTTAATGATAATGGTTATGATGTTACGGAACTTTACAATGATGTTCCAGATCCAATGTCAACTATTGACTTGGAAGACGATTCCATTGAGCCAGACGTTTCGTTGTTGCAAGATGTACCACTATTGAAAACAATGCAAAGCGAAAATGAGTTACGTGATGCTTTAGAGAATTTGGAGGAAGAAGATGAAGTAAATGTTTTGAAAGAGATAGGAAATGAGCGTAATTCCCAGAAGAATTATGCTATTAAGAAGAAACCTCATACTTTTGAAGAACGAAACTATGACGAAAGCACTGATTCCCTGGATACACCACAATCAGGTAACATTATTGATACACTACCTGAGAAAGACGTGACATTTAATGACGCTAGAAACATAGCAGTTCCTGATGTGAAAAAAATAGTGAATTCAGGCTCTAATAATAGAGCAGTTGCAGCTTTCCCAAACTTAGAAAATAAGAATACATCAACTGGGGTATTTCAAGCAAAAGTTTCAGAGGAAAAAACAGTTGTAGCAAGTTCTCAGCTTAAACCAACTTATAAACAACCAGTCATTACCTTAAATGCTCCTGTAGCTATTGAAAAACAACGTATTGAAGTTTTACATCCAGCTGAAGAACTACAAGAAACTCTAATCCCCCCTATTGAATCTGACCCAGAAGAAGCGGAGCAACCTTTATTGTTTGAAACCACAGAATCCCAAGCTCCTCCGATAAGCCTAACCAAGCCACCAACAGGAGAATCAACTTCAACCAAAAAGAAAAGGGGTGGTTTTATGTCTAAAATTGTTCAATTTAGTAATGAAAATTATGGAAGGCAAGTAGAAAAGCCTACGACCCCACTTAAGGCTCCAGCCAAAACAGAAAAACCTAAAAAACAAGAAAAACCAGAAAAGAAACCATCTAAATGGAAATTATTCAAAAAGACCTAGAATTAATTTCGAATTGGTTAATGTAATATAAAGATGTCCCTAAATATATAGACTTATATATTTTGTAAAGAAATTCAAAAAACTGTGCTTTTAAATACATAGTTTTTAAATAAGATGAGAAAGGAATGTACACGTATAGTTAATTAAAAGATAACCCATCTACTTCAAATTGCACTTCTCCACTGTTAGCAGTATTGGTATTAATAAACTCCTCCAGGTTCATCATAGCTGCTTCAGAAAAAAGACCAAATTTGGTATATCTTAAATTTCCCTCTTTAGCTTCTTCCATTATAACACTTCCTCTTCTGCTCTTAGAAGAGCCAGTCAATGGATCCTGTGGCTGCTGTTTGGTTAATTGTTGTATCAATGCACAATCTGCTGTAGCCAACTTTGATTTATTTCCATTGTATTTCTGATTTTGAAAACTTGAAACACTATTTCTGCGATATAGATCTAGTTTATTAGATTCAGCATGATTTGAAAATTCAATTATCAACTCATTATTCATTAATGCATTTAAACCGTTTTCTGTGAATAAATCTTCATTGCCGTCATCAATATCTTTTTTGTCTTTGTGAATAACCATTTGAATTTCTTCAGTTGAATTAGTGGCCGAAGGTGGCAATCTACTGCTGTTTTTTCCTGTTTCAATATCACTGAAACTTTCATCTTCCTCTTCATCATCATCATTGCTGTTGCTAGTGATAGCAATTAACTGATCCATTGGAAAATCATGCACACCTGTTGATGTCTTATGTATGGAATTTCTTCTATTCCTCAACTTAGGAGTTGTATCATTTGACGTATCTTCCTTTAGCAGCTGATCATTGATATTTGCCCTTGCATTTAATAGACTGTTGTTAATATCTAAAGAATACGCTGCATTGACAACAGGGGTTAAAAGATTACCTCTAATATTCTTTGAGTTGTTTTCATTACTACTACTACTGTCATCATCTTCATCGTCTACCGCAATAGAGTATAAGGATTTGGTTGATAAACCATCAATAATACTAAAAGGTCTTCTGCCATCAGCTTTCCAGCAATTCAGCTTTGGTAAATTTTTTCCAAATGCTGAATCATGCATATTGTGAATACTTCTTGTACGGGTTTTAATTTTGTTACTGATCTCAGGTAATGCTTCATCCTCATCAGTGCTTTCTTCATCCTGAAAAAAGGGATTTTTTGCTGTGTTTTCATCTGAATACCCGTCTTCCTCATCGTCATCAACTTCGTGATCAAAATAAAAACTATGTGGATCCAAATCATCAACATTTATAAAGACATTGTCATTAGAATCTTCTGCATCATCATTGCCTGAAAGAGCGTTAGGAATCAAATGGTCAGTATTGCCTTCAGAATCTGTAATTAAAGCCGCTTCAAGTAACATTTCATCATAATCTTCATCATCATCCTCGTCGTCTTCATCATCAACAATGCTATTATCTTTTCCGAGATTAATATCTAATTCATCATTATTGTCATCATCATCATCCTCAACCACATAAATCTCCGACTGATTATTGGAAGAAGGATCAGCTGCTACATTACTAAACATTTCTAGGCTGTTGCTATTTGATTTGCCATCAATCTTTTCGCCATCAAGACTCAAGTCAAGGTCTAGACTAATGGATAAATCATCATCAACAATTAAATCTTCTTCCTCTCTCTCTATATCAGAATCAGAAGAAATAGCGTTCATTAATTCTGTTTCATTAATTTCATCTGAAGAGACAGAGGCACTTTTGGGTTCTTCATCATCACCCGTTTTGCTAGGTTCAGGTGTTGGTGACGGATCAGAAAGATCAGAAATAGTTTTAAGGTCTAACAGTTTTTCTTGAGGTTTATTTTTCAAAGAAAATGGATGGATTTGTCTTTCATCTTCTGATGAGGTTTCATCGTTGGCATTTTCATCGTAGTCATCCGATGAAGAAGAGGATGATATCAAATTGTTTTGTTGTTGTTTTCGTTTTTTGACTGTTGACTGCAAAGAGCTATTTTTGGAGGTGTTGGCAATCAAGTGATCACTAGTAAAATCCTTGTTTATATTTTTATTTGAGCTATTGCCCCCTTTGGCTGTTTGTAGCAACTTGAGTTTATTTCTCAAGGCCACTATTTTCATCTCGTTTTTATTATTAGTGCTTGTTCCCGCACTAGGCTTTGATACGGTTTTAGATTTTCGCCTTTGCTTAAGAGACAACTGCACATCATCATCATCTGCATCTTCATCATCTGAAGAAGAATACAGCAATGAGAATCTCCTAGGCCTATTAAAAGCTCCAGTTTGACCCACAGAATTTTTTCGAGTTTTAGAACTTCTTCTATCAAATGTATTACCAACGGACATTTAAAAATAATAAAGATCACTAAAAATGTAAAAAAGGAGTGTCAATTTTTTTAAAAATAATAAACTGATCTATTTGTATTTGTATTATACTTCTTGTGGTTATGTGTATTGTTTATATTTAATTTATAAGTGATTTCAAACACAAATAAAACTGTTAAATAGCTGTGAACTAATGATCTGAAAACGATTGAAAAAATCAATTTGAAAAGGAGTAAAGGAAATTTTAGCTGGAATACTATTATATTTTTTTATTTTAAGGAAGATTGTTCTCTGGTTTATCAGAGAAGTAGTAATGATTTTCCTTAATTTTTTTTAAAATGAGGTTTTCTTTTTTGATACGCATCAGATTCTTACAGTAGCTCATTTTTATAAAGATGAATCCTTACCCAATTTGGAAACTATTTGCTAGGCTCAAACAAAAAGAAACTTTTTTGCATGAATATTTCTCGGAGAAAAACTTGAAAAAGGTATTTAATCAATACGCTGTTTTTCTTTTAAATCATATAGCAAAGAATCAATTACTGGCTAATTCAGAAAGCAATTGGCGGCTAAAAGAAAAACATCTTGACCTGCTAGTGCTGAAAATATTATAAACAGCTATATTTGTAGCTTGAATTTGTACAAATCAAAATTTAATTATTTGATTTCTAATACTGTTTTGACCTTCCAAAAATCCAAAGTTGTTCGTATACATAAATAGAAAAGATACCGTTCCTTGTAGCAGTTAGCAAAAACAAGAAAAAACATAGTGGCATTTTTGACGTACTTTTTTGAATTCACTACCATGGCTATTTAACATAGCTTAGGATTTGACAGCTACCACATTTCATAAAACTCAGCGTTATTTATTATTTTAGCGTTTTATCCTATGATGGTAAAAGAAAAAAATATAATGAAGAATGCATTTCTAATTCAAAAGATTTACATCTTTAAACATATATAAAAAGTGGACAATAAATAAAATTGTATTGTTTCTAAAATTAAGAGAAAAATATGAATCATCTTGACTACTGAGACTCAAAAATGTAAATTAAAAGAAGCTGCTGCAAAGTCTCCAATCACATGCAACCAAAGATACTATCCGCCTCAATTATGTAGCCGCATTTTGAAAATTCTATAACATCAACAATTTGAAACACATGACTCGAGCAGTGCAGTTTAACTAAAGCTGATCTTCTAGGGCCGTTCCAGCATTTATGACCCTTTAAGAACTTCATCGTCATACCATTATTTAGATTCATGATTTCTTTAAAAATATCAGAATCAGAATCGGGAATAGCACTGTCCAAGTAATTCGTGCTTCTGTTTTGAATGTCTTTCCAAATGATATCTTTAACAATACTCTCCTTTTCAGAAGAATCATCATCGTCAATGAAATTCAAAGAACGTAGATTTCCAATCAAATAAACGTTTTCGTCTTCCTGGTTTAATGGTTTTTGATAGAGCTGCTTCTCTGGGGTCAATATGTATTCATATTTGCCATGCTGAGAAATCAATGGGGTTTCATTATCGTTTTGAAAATAATCATGTATTTTGTTTTTCTTGTCCTCATTGGAAAAAGTAGATTCAATGTCTTTGATTTTAATTTGAAGATCTTTGATGTCTTTTTGAATTTGCAGCTTCTTTACAACAGCGTCGTTTTTGGGGGTTAAACGAAGCAGGGATTTGATTTTGTTTTTCAAAGAGTTTGAATTAAAATAAAGATCACCGTAAGCTTCAATTATTGGATTCAACTCTAACAATTCGGGGTAATGTTTGAACTCTATACCAGACTCTTCTTCCTTTACAGAAACACAGAACAGCTTGATAACATGGTATTTATTGACTAAAGCCTTAGTGTTGATCAAATGATGCTGTTTCATTATTAAGTTTTCGCTTTTTGGGGAATGGTCGTTTGCTAGAATTATAGGTAGCTGCTTTTCAAAAAAACTATTCAAAGCATCTAAGTTTTCGTAATCATCAGGACTGTCAGAAAAAGACATAATATAAGTTAAATATTCGTTAATCAAAGTTTTCACTTCTTGAACAAGATCCAAATCAGTAAATTTGTATTTGTCAAGTAACAGTAACTCCTCCAAATTTTTTAGTTTTTGAACAGCAGATATGTATTCTACGTTGTCACGTAATATTATTTCAAATAGCTTTTGCTTACCTGGCAACACATCCTGTTTCCAATATTGATCCACCAAAACAGAGTTATATTCATGTAAAAGCTCATTGCAAAAATTAGCCCCTGAGCCATTTGCTTCATCCGAACAATCGCAGCAATCGCAGATTGAATCGTTTACCATGAAAGATGGTATGGTGTAGTTGAATGCTACAGTATTCGTAGTTTCGTCAACGACGCTGCATACATGCGAGCAATCACTCGCTGTGGCAAGCTCAAAGAAAGAAATCAATGATAGCAGCATTACCAAAACAGAAATGCGCTCAACAATGCGCTTCATAATTAGTATTCCTTAATAATTGCGTTTAAATTAAAGTTTGGTAGTGATGTGGATAAATTGTTTGGATTTGATATGGGTTTTCTTTCTAAATATAGAGTCGCTACCTTTTTTGCAGGTTCTGTTTCACGGGATTGAAACTATTGTGAGAGATCAATCCGAGGAAACTTGTTTCCGCATTGGGATTTGTGTCGGGGCTCAACCCCCGTTTTTAGCTACCATACAATGTTGCTATACATTTACCGCTTTAGGCATCAGTTATTGTGTTTTGCCAAAAGCAAGACAGAGCAAAATAAACATTTCAACCTCAGCAACGTACCAAACAACAATTATTGATAACAGCATATTATATATCAAGTGGCACTTTTGCACCTATAAAACGATTACTGCACATTTAATATACGAAACCAGTGGTGTACACAGCTGTAACATTATTCCACCACAGGTTTTAACTACTTTTATTTGGTTTTTGCTGCCCACAATGATGATTAATAACAGGAAAACTGCAGAAATTCACAACAAGAAGCTGAATTTTGGAATTAAGGATCTTCCCAAATCGTTGATATGCAAGATTCTTGTGAATTTGGACAACAAAACACTGTTTAAGATATCGAAACTCAGAGAACGAGGAAGTGGATATAATTTACGAAAAGAGTGTGATTTGGTCTTTATTTATAAGCGATTTTTATTTCTTGAGCAGAAAAGAAAAAATAACAATAAGAGTGGAGGACTGATGATGTTCAAAATACCTCTTTGTGGCCTGGATAAAAGGGATGGCGCTGCTGTTTCTCTGGCAGATTGCGATGGGGAAGAAGAGGGTAGTACTCTGAGAGACGAGTTTGATGAAGAGATTGAAAGTAAAGTAGAAAAATGTGTAAATAAATTTGAAGGGAAGATTTCAGAGCATGCAAACAGCACTAATAATCAACTGTTCTCAACAGTAAATATCCAAGAAGAAGAAATGATGAATAGTGAAACAAGCAGTGCTGTGCTGCAGGCAAGTCCCTATTTTTCAAAAGGCATGAACGCAAAAAAGCCATCTGAGTTGATAGAAGAAATTGAGAATAGTTCTGACAATCACTCACCATGTGAAAAGAAAGATAACAGCTTTATGAGTGAAAAAAGTTACACATCCTCAACACCAACAAAGCAAAAAACTATTTCAGCTGTCACCCAAGACATGATTGAGCAATTTGATGCCGCTATGAAAGATTTTGAAGACGAAGAACTGCCGCAAGACTTGATTAAACCATTTCCACTTAAAAGAAAAAGTAGCCAAAATAACATCATAAACAGCAGCATCTCTGACAAGATCAAATTTTTTGAAGCTCAAATTCGAATACACAACGATTTGAATGAAAATAGGTCAAAGGTATAAAAATAAACAATAAAAATGTAACACTATTTAACACAACATAACTAATGCATTTTTGTATTGATATATTAAAAAGAAAGAAAAGTTTTTGTAAATAAAGAAAACTGCAAAAAATCATGTTTGAATTATTTGGAGTTTGTAATTTTTTTAAAAAAAGAATCGTATATTAATCATAAACATCATTATTTGTTCCATTTCTTGAAAGTTTCAATCAATCCGATAGTGGAGGAGTCATGCTTTTGCAATTGGTCATGTTCCAAATCCTTCAAAACCTTCTTGGCCAAAACCTTACCTAATTCAACACCCCATTGGTCGAAGGAGTTAATGTTCCAGATAGCACCCTCAACAAAGGTCAAGTGTTCGTAGTATACAATCAAAGAACCTAAAGCAGCAGGAGTCATCTTTTCAGTCAAAATAGAGGTTGTTGGTCTGTTACCAGAGAAAGTCTTGTGGTTAATTAGCTTTTCTGGACAGTTTTCAGCCTTTAGTTCCTCTGGACCTTTACCAGTCAATAAAGCTTCAGATTGAGCAAGGAAATTAGAAGCCAACAATCTTTGATGCAAGTTATTGTGGATTGGGTTGTGGGAGTTGGCAGCCATAATGAAATCACTTGGAATTAATCTGGTACCTTGGTGGACCAGTTGGAAAAATGAGTGCTGAGCATTAGTAGCTGGTTCACCGAACAAAATAGAACCAGTAGAGTACTTAGTGAATGAGTTTCCTCTGGTAACGGACTTACCATTGGATTCCATAGACAATTGTTGCAAGTAGGCTGGGAATCTGTGTAGGTATTGGTCAAATGGAACGACCAAATGAGTGTCAGCCTTGTGGAAGTTGTTGTACCAGACAGAAATCAAACCACCTAAAGCAGGAATGTTATTTTCAACTGGAGTGTTTAAGAAATGTTGATCCATTTGTTCAGCACCTCTCAAAAATTCTTCAAATTTGTCGTAACCAACGTACAAACAAATAGACAAACCGATGGCAGACCAAACGGAGTATCTACCACCAACCCAACTTTCGAAACCAAACATGTTCTTGGTATCAATACCAAATTTGGAAACTTCTTCAGCATTGGTGGACAAGGCAGCAAAGTGCTTGGCAACAGCAGAAACTTGATTGTTGGTGTTTTCCAAAAACCAGCTCTTGGCAGTGTTGGCATTGGTGATAGTTTCAAGGGTGGTGAAGGTCTTGGATGCAATCAAAAACAAGGTGGTTTCAGCATTCAAACCGTTCAATGCTTCAACCATGTGGGTACCGTCAATGTTAGAAACAAAGTGAACTTTGATTTTGGAGTCGTCAGCATAGTGCTTCAAAGCTTCAGTGACCATGACTGGACCCAAATCAGAACCACCAATACCAATGTTGACAACATCAGTGAAGTTCTTGCCAGTGTAACCCTGGAACTTACCGGATCTAACATCGTCAGAGAACTCTTTCATGTGCTCCAAAACGGAGGTAACTTCCGGAGAAACGTTGACAGAATCAACCTTCATTTCTCTTTGGGAAATGTTTCTTAAAGCAACATGGTAAACAGCTCTGTCTTCAGTGGTGTTGATGTGGTCACCGTTAAACATTTCTTTCTTTAATCCATCAACATTGGCTTCCTTGTATAGCTTGAACAAGGCAGCTAAGATATCTTCGTCGATCAAATTCTTAGAGAAATCAAATAGAATTTTGGAGTCGTCGAAATTTGTGTAGGTTTTAGAGAACTCTTCGAATCTTTTTGGATCAGATGCAAAAAGAGCTTTGACATCGAACTTTGAACCACCTTTGGTTTCAAATAATTGTTCTAGAGCTTTGTAAGAAGATAAGTCAGTGGCTTGATTGAAAGACATAGTGACTGTTGATTCAATAAAGTATTTTATATTGGTGTTAAGATAAAGGTTTTCTACTGTACTTCCTTCTTATCATAATAAAGCTAATGAGAGCATAAGAGAAACTATTACTCTATGAGAAAAACTTACCCTGTTCTTTATCGCCAGCCTCTTTTCCCTGCCCCACCAGCAGCAGTGCCCTTTATATACGCTCGTCAGTATTGAACAGCTATAAAAAAAACTTCATCAAAGGATCATTGGCCCAAGTGAATAAATAGAGAAGAGCAGCCCAAACGAAAAGCAAATTTTCAACTTAGTGGAACTTTTTTTTTTTTTTTGGTGTAAAAAAGACGCGCTACCATGTTTATAGCGGAGAAAGGTCCTTTTTTAGAGCCTGCTTGGTAAAAAGCGGAGTGCAGTGGAGCAGGAGGAAATGAGCGGGCCGACAAAAAGAAAAGAAATAATCTTATTGGCAGAATGAGAGATATGCCTTTAACCGCAGAAGCCGGAGGCAATTTCTGAGGGTGGAGAGGTTTGTTGGGCAATGAAGTTACGGGGAAAAGCTGCTGATGTGTGAGCCTCTCACTGGACAAAGAAGTGTGGAATTCCAAGCAAGAATAATTGTGCTGAGATACGGGCAGGCAAGAATAGGCCGCTCTCGTGCAGACAGGCTCAAGACAAGGAGTCGCGTGACCTTCAGCTGCTCTGGCCTAGCCTTGCCTCGCAACCACACACCCTCGCTGGAGCGTAGGCACGAACTCTTTTCTGGCCTGTGGATATCCTTCTCAAGACCCTTGGTTTACACTGCAGCCTCTTGCAGCTTTCACACACGCCACCAGCTAAAACACACCATTGCAAAGCATCTTTAAAATTATTTATATAGTAGGGAAAGCTAAGATTACACTAAGATATCATGCTTATTTGCTCGTCTTGCTATTGTCAACTTTCTGTTGCACTTCCAAAATGGTTTTTTTTGCCTGCTCTATATCATAGTATGAGTGGTTAGACTCGCCTTTAACTAAATTCAAAAACTCCATGTTGAAATTTTGGTTGTTAGATTTTATTTTGCAAACCTTTTCCTCAATTAATTTCAAGAAATACAGATTTCTGTCGTTTCCTTCACTAGCTTTTTTGTCATCCTTCAACTGCTCTTGCAATTCGTTCAGACTTTCTACTGTGCTATTATAAAGAGAGCTGAAATTATCGCTGTAGTATTGCTCCTGTTTTTTAAACAAAGCTTCTAGTTCTAACAATTGTTTTTTCAAATCATTCAAAAAATCACCCAATCCCGGTGAGTCTATAGATCTCAGGGACAACTGTGCCACCTGGTCTAGGACTGAACTTTCCAAATCCAAATTCTTCGCTTTAGTTTCTTGATACTCTTTTGTAATTTGTTCTAACTTATCACTTATTTGATTGTTTTCAAATATTCCGTCTCTGTATTTGGTTGTTGTTTCTTCTGATAAATTCATGTTTCGTGGTAAAGATTGGGGTAAGCGCTTGTATATTTCTTTTGGGAACAGCTGTGCTTATGGTGGGTTCAATAGGGTATAAAATAAGTGTGTTTTGAGTAAAGAAGCAAACACTGTACATTAATCATGTTATATTTTTAGCTGTCCATCAAAAGAGGGTGTGGGAGTATACGCAATCAATTCGCCCTTAAGTTTCTGAGAGAGTAGCGCAGATCCCGTGCGGATGTGTGGGGGATTAGAGCGTTCAGCTGCTGATGGGCAGCAAAAGGGGCACGTGACACTTTTTTTCTGACACGTTGCTTGAGATAGAAAGTCAGATGACCTAGTTTTTTTTTTTGCCAGGTCCTCTTTCTGCCGCAGCATCATAGCTGTCACCCGTTGTCTCTCCTGTTTGAAGGTGTCACGAGTGTTTCAGGTCACGCGGCAATCCCTTTGATACTTTGTTAACGCAGATCTGAATCTTAATTATACTCTTTTATTAAAATATATATGGTCACTTTTAATAAAATGGAACTAGTTGCTTTCTTTAATATTTTTCTATGTATTTGATTGACTAGCTATTATAAGTACAAAGTTTAATCTACGATAAGGAACCTAAGAAAGTGCCTTTTTATAGCTGACTTAGAATTAATGATAATTTCCATACTTTGTTTTTTTCTACTGCTTTCAACGTGTGTAGTTGTAATTATGGCGTACAGTTATTAGTTCCCTTACAATGGCATATAATAGATAATCTATTATTGATTGAAGATATGTATGGTTTGAATTCATTTTGCTCTACTTCTGTGTAAGAAGACAGCTAGCTTGCGTCACGTGCAGGTAGAGTCGTCATTCAAACGGACTTATAGTAGCGTCAACATAGTGTACTCAGACGCACATCTTTAGACAGCGGTGCTATGAAGTCTCAACAGCTATTAAAGCCATAGATTTCGGCACCTTCTTTCACAACTTGCCTATGTTGATGATAGAAGCATAAAAATATGTCTCAACAGAAACCAAGAGGCATTTGTTTAGTCAAGACCAAAAAATAATAGGTACTTTGAAATAATTCTCGACTCTGTATATATTTCCTGCACAAATGTCATCATAATGCCAGGATCCTCAAAAACCAGCTATTGCGTGGCAACCAAAAAGAAGAAACTCTATTACCACAAAGATTATGATGACAACGAGTTTAATAATGAGGCGTTTATTGAAGAGTGGGACAAGTACACATTAAACGGCAAAAAAGACTCATACAATAGGCAATTGGAGTCCATTAAAGTTTCTTTCGAGTATATGAAGGAAATATATCTAAGCATTATTCTGCAGAATATCATTATTCCCTATCTTACATTTGATACCATTAATCTTATAAACAAAGATGACTTGAAATTCATAGTAGGCTGGGAGCTGTTTTTCTCAACAATATCCTTTGTCCTGATTTCATTTATTTTGAAAAGTTTCAAATACACGTTTATAATATTCATTACTATTTTACAATTATCTCCTATTATTAAAAACCTGAATAAGACTACGGACTTCAACACCATTGTCAACATTTCGTGCTGGCTCTCTGTTGTTATTGTGCTACTAAAGAGCATATATAAGAATGGTTTTAAAAACAATAATAGACTAAGTTTCAACGAGGTGATTGTTATTAATCTTCAACTAACAAACATCATCATCATGTCCTCAAGATTCAACAAACTACTGCAAGTGGCATTGTATCTTCTGATTAACATACAGCTGCAGATATTGATACCATTGAAGTACAGCCAAAAATCTTGGTTTAAAAATGTCAATTATGCCATTCTGATTTGCATTATTGGAGTGAATAACATGTTTCGCCAAATTCATCGTGATTACAAGCTACGTTCGTTTGCTAATGTAACTATGCTGCTATATTTCCTCATAGTCGCATTTGCATTGAATATTACTGTATTTCTAAAATACTCTTTCACTAACAATATAATTAGAAACAAAATTGATAAGAAAAACATCCCTTTCTTCCAATCTTGGGACATTAGGCTTCCTAGTACATAAAATCTATATATTAACCGGTAAATGGCCCTGCTGCAAAAAAGAGGTTGGACCCCTCACTGCTATTCAGATCGAATACTGGTGTGTTTTTTGTATAAAATGTTGTTAATAAATCTTCACTTGGCTTAATTGTATAGTTCTTACCGTACAAGTTCAGATCTTGTTCTAAAGACTGTTTGGCATCGTTAGTAGATTTCAATAAATCACTGTCAGAATCAGATTTTTCGACTTCGTCTTTAGTGTTGGTTTTATTTGTGTTCTCATCAGACTTTACTTTTAAATTCTTTGGATCCAATATTGATCCTTTTTTCAAATCCCATACTCTTACAGAGTTGTCTCCACCAGAAGACATCAATATTTCATCATCATAATCCAAGCTTAAAGAGTAAATTGTGCTTTTACCATGACCTTTCATGATTTTTAAAACCTTACAACTTTTGATATCCCAGCAACTCAATGATCCATCCGCACAACCAACAACAAGCAGCTTTCCGTCATTGCTGGATTTTAAAGAAGTGATTCCTGATGTCAGAACATTTGCATTGACAAAGATTCTTACGCATGATCCATCAGAAATGTCCCACATTCTCACACTTCTATCAAGGGAACCTGAAAATAGATATTTTGTATTACATGAATGCCATTCCACACAAGAAACATCAGCACTGTGACCTACTAATAATCTAAGAGAGTAAATATGATCAAACGACCATACTCTTACTGTCATATCCATCGATCCACTGGCAAAATAAAAGCCATTTGGATTGATCGCAACAGACCAAATAGGAGCAGAATGAGATTTATAGGATACCAACGGCAACCCTCCCAGATTGAGAGACCAAATTTTTATAGTAGAATCATAGGAAGATGATATTAAAAATCTTCCACATGGTGTGAAATCCAGAGCATATACTGGACCAGAATGCCCAATTAATTTGGTCGTGTTGTTTAAGGGTAGAGTATTAAGATTGAATTGTTCTTTGGAAAGTGGGGTTGAAGGGTCAAGCTGATACAAAGTTATTTGAGAATCAGTGTCACCAGTAGCTATAAACTTACAATCAGGTGAAATCTTCATACAAGTCACATTATTGTTTGTATTTTGAAAAGTGTAAAGACAAATTGAAGGAATGGGAATTTTTATGGAATCTGTAGTCTTTTTCACTGAAAGCTGATTTTTCAAGTTGATAACTTTTTCAATCTCGTTTTTCAGATCCCTTGAAGATTTTGGTGGTTGTGGAATAAGTGCTGCTTCTGCTGTAACCAATGTGGGATCAGCAGCAAGCTCTTTTTCATGCTCGTCTTGTATCTGCTGCATCTCTTTAATAAATATCTTCAAAAGTTCTTCATCATCTTTCAACTCAAATTCGATCTCTTTTTGAAAGAGTGGATCCAATGGATCAGATGTCAGCTTAACAGAGTTAGCGTTTATTTGATCATGTGTTAATTGAATAGCATTTGCTGCATCATCTTCAGAAGAAATAACTAGTTTGTCCTCCAATCTCATATCGTCTAACTCATTCTTATTAACTATAATGGGACTTATAGATTCGTTGATTATGGCCAAAATCAAAATACCCAGGTTATTTTCAGCTGAACCAGACATCAAGTCAAGTAAAAAAAAGATAGCCAAAGAAATCCCAGACTGCGTCATGTGTACTTGATACTTATTCAGTCTCCATGTATTGATTAACGAGGACTTTTCAAACAACTGCTTTAAGTTTGATGACCTTTTTCCGCTGTTGGCAGCCTCGTTATCCTTTATTTTGCTTTGTTCTGTGCTTTGATCTTCGTTTGCTTCTTCCTCATTTTCACTAATCTCTTTGGTGATTTGAAGTATTGTACTTTTGCTTTCCATAAACATTTCCTCATACTTTTTCAAAAACCCATCACTTTCTTCAAAAGAGATTTTTCCAACATTGTTTCTATTCTCTAACTTTAAAACTTTCAAGAAAGTATAAATGTATACAGGAAATAGCAGGCGTTCTAATTCCCCTCTATACAGCCACACACTTCCTGTTACATAGCTTGCAAATTTATCAAAAGCTTCTAGATAATCACTGACAGCAAAACTTCTTTTAACAAAATTACCCCAATAATCTCGCTTAGCTAAAGTGGTGGACTTTATTATTTTATCTGCTTCTTGAATGAGAAGAGTACGAGTGGACTCGACTCTAAAGATTTGTTCAGTTTGATT
Organism: Hanseniaspora mollemarum; assembly: GCA_019649515.1. Taxonomy (NCBI): domain Eukaryota; kingdom Fungi; phylum Ascomycota; class Saccharomycetes; order Saccharomycodales; family Saccharomycodaceae; genus Hanseniaspora; species Hanseniaspora mollemarum. The sequence goes on along the minus strand of JABFEO010000006.1, from coordinate 263,067 downwards.
ATATCCCTTTTTGGCTAAGTATTCCAGTACAACCTTGTTCAAGTCAGATTGCTGGTACTGCTGAGTTCCAGTTCTTTTAGTATTAGATGCTGGTGCTGTTTGCTGTTGAGACTGTGCCTGCGGTTTTACTACTTTGTTTGCCTGCTGTGGCTGTGGCGCTTGTTGCTGTGGCGGTTCCACTTTTTTCTTGACAGCTACCATTCCGACTTAATATTGCTAATCTAAAAATCCAATTACAATAAACAAAACCAGTTTATTCGATAGTTCAAATAGCCCGTTTTTAGTTATATATTAAAGTGGTTTGTTTCTGGAAGGTTGCTTTAGTTCAAAAACAGAATGAATTTTTGATAGCGGCGAAAATTTTTTGGCTTGTTTTCTTTCTTCAGCTCCATTGCTGTCGTATATCCGACGTTTAATCAATTCATGTTTCTTCACCAATTAGGACAAAAAGAAAAGAAAGGTACATATATATTTACATGCAATTTTTTTAATAATTATCTATATATTTATATGTATATATATATATATATATATATATATATATATATGCATATATCTAGCGTAAAAACTAGCAGCAGTTAACATTTTAAAAAATGGCCTTCAAGATTTGCAGAACAAGTGAACTTTACAAAACTTCTCAATGAAATCAATACCCATTTTTCTTATTGGTCTGAATCCATCAACAGCCATGACAACTTCATTCCCATCAGAGCCTGAAGCAGAAGAGTATATAGAAAAGTTTTCATCATCGCCAAAGAGTTCTCTTCGCAAATTCGCATAGTCTTCTTCAGAGCCATTTTCTTCTTCTTTTTTGATCCCATCCATGATTTTTTTAGATTTCAGTTTCTTTACATTTTTCAGTAAGATTGAAACATTATTCAAAGACATATCATTTAAGATTCTGAATTGTTCCAAATCCCACACAACAAATTTTCTGCAGTTCTCTAATGTATCCAGATGAACATTGAATCGTCCCAGTTTGAACCCCAAATTTGTTTCATCTTCAATGTAGTCAATTACAACTCGTCTTTTGGGGAAAAAGTGAGAATCTCCGGTGACTTTCCATCTTCGCCAGCCATACAACTGAATAAGCCTCTGAATTGATTCAAGACGTGGAATAGAGTCGCGGGTGTTTTTAAAACGTTGAAGGATAGCATTATTTTTATTGTCCGAATCAGCTTTGTTTATAACAGAAAACAAGTATTTGTTATTGTATCCTTTTGACTCCCCCTCGTTTCCATCACTTCCAATACTATTTGTCTCTGCTGAAGTGATTCCCAAAGCCTTATCACGAGGAAGACCAACATACCATTCCTCACAAACATCAAATATAGTTTTGTGGCCTCTGTAAATTTTATACTTGATATTCTCATTTAATGAGCCTTTTTTACCTTCTTTTTTCAAATAGTTGGCATTTATCTCGTTTCCATTATTCACATCGTTAAGCTTCCCAGGATTCATTGAAATATTTTGCGGTAAAGCGTCTTCATCATCTTCTCCATTGTCTCTCAAATTTATGGTTTTCATAACAGGTTGTTGAGCTTGGAGAGCAGTACTGTTTGGAGATTCTTCAATGCCCATTTGTATCATTGAATTTATGTCCAATTGCAAGGGACCGTTAACGGTATCATTTGTTTCATTATCATCATTTAATTTTCTTTTTTTGGTTTGAATATTCTCAGGATGCGATTGAGATACTGTCTTTCTCATACTGTTTGGAGTTGCATTTGATAAATCAGAAATAATTTCCGAAAAAGTAGGTTGCATTTTAAGAGATTCATGAAGGGAAGGTAATTTATCATTCAAGTTGGATTGCTGCTGTTGTTGGTTAGAAGCGGTTGAGTGAGGAAGCATTGAGGTAATTCCATTTGTAGACATTGGTGGTTGTGGACTAGCTATCTTACTTAATAAGGCCAAACCACCGGGGGAATTTACATTTGATTTTTGACCATTTTGGTTAAAGGTGTGCTGAAGCTGTTGTTGTTGCGTGGCATTCTTCAACAGTTGCAGGGTATTATTAGTATTATTGGTTGAATTGTTAACCAGAATATGGTTCAAAGAGGGTGAATTGTTAATAAACGGAGAGTACTTTCCATTGGGAACAAAACTGTGAGGAATATTGGCATTATTGTTAGATTGTGTGCTACTTGCAGTTAATATCTGTATTTGTTGTTCGAGTCTTATCAAATGTTGTTGTTGAAGACTGTACTGAAACTTGATATTTTGAAATTCCTGTGTCATCATTTCTTTTATGATGCTCAGCTCTTGCAGCATCAATTGCTGCAAAGAATTATCCAAATGTATTTCTTTTCCAGGATCGTCTACTACATTATGTTCAATCAAATTCTCTCTGCTCAGTTTTGAGTCACTTTCTACTTCAGATTTCAAATCATCACTGATATCAGCTCCTTCATTTCCTGTGTCTTCTTTGGGCTTCGTGTCTTCTATTTCCTCTGCAAGAATACTGGGACCTATGTTCGTCTCCTGAGGATCGTCTATAATCAAACTCTCCTCCAGCTTATCCAATTCAGTCAGTTTCAACATCTTTTCTCTATTGATAATCAATAGTTTCTGTATAAAATCATTCATATAGAAGCTTTCAAATTGCTGTAAAAATATTTTCAAGCCTCTCTTTGAAGCATCTTCTTGTATTAGTTTTAGGTAAATCAAATCCTGAAGCAAATTCTTACTCAAAAATACAAGATTATCTATTGTAGTGAGTTCATTGAAGTTAAGTGATCTTCCACTTTTGCTAGGCTGAAAGTCTTTTACAATACTAATCCATGGAAACAAAATTTCGTCCGGTTGGATTTCATCTGACATTAAATCAATTTCATACCTAAGTTTATCTTTGAAAACAGTGCTTTGAGCATTACTCACCACAACAACATTCTCTTCATCTTTTTCTCCTCCTTCACTTAAATCAATCTCCACTTCAATGCTTTTCTTTTCAAGTAAATCTTCGCCTTCCTCTGCATCTTCATCAAGCAAAAGATGGAAGTTATAAAAACAGTACAAGGAAATCAAAAACACAGGACACTCATTAATGTTGTCTTTGTTTCTAATAACAACATCCATTCCGTCATTGTAGTAAATTTTCATCCCATCAGAATCAACTCTTAACTTTGATACAAGTATTTTTTTTTTGTCAGAGACTGAAGTAAAAACATACTTTTTGAGGAGATATGTAATGGCCTTATTAAAAGGATCTACAGCGCAACCATCATTGACTCCGTTAACATTAGAGGTATCAAAACCTTCTAACGAATCAAAGTTGCGGTTAAATATGTTCATCGAGCCTTAAATTCAAGTCGTAGCTTGATAATTCCCTCAGGGGTTGTAATTGGATGCAAAGAAGTTTCTAATGGAGAGTTTGTTTACTTTTTTTTATTAATTGCGATTACAACTGTAAAGACGAATATTCATTCAATTGGTTGAAGCTGGCCAAAAGATCTTTTCTCTGTTGATTGAATTAGTGGAACCTAGGAGAGGTGGACGTATCTCCGAAAGCATGAAACAGGGTAAAGACAAGGAACGGGATGCCTTTATGCCATGGGCAGTCATGTGACTGTTTTAATTTTGCGTTTCTATCATGTGATGGCCTCAAGTTTGATATCCACATTTTAAATGAGATGAGGATTAAAATAAAGAAAACTGGGTGCTGCACAGAAATACTATAAGCAGAATTATTATACAGTGGCAATAACCGTTAGGACAATAGGCACATAGTAAATTACTTTGGAGAAACAGATCTTTAGTTTTTCAGATATCTGATTTTTTTGACCAAGAGATTGATTTTGGACTTTACAAGCAATGAATAGAGAATCTTTTGCAGGTTCTAATGTTGCTGCTGTGTTAAATACAGAAGGAAACCCCAGCACAGAACAGTTAGATGCTGATGCGGCTTATTATGAACCTTTGCAGCAGGATACATCGCTTATTGATCAACTAATAAAAGACCAATATTTGAAAAAAAAAAGCAATCTCATCTCTTTAAACTCTGAATTAGATAGCTTGATGTTTAACAACACAATTAACAAACTTTTTTACATTTTCAAAACCCAGTCTTATAAAATAAATCTAAATAATACGTTGAGTGTCAAATACAATTTGGAATTGAAAGAAGGGCATATTTTTGGTAAAAATTTAAACGGGTTTATAAAGGCAAATAATGGTAAAAGCATCAATACACAATTCCACAAATTAAACCCCTTTGAGATTCTTTATAACCTAGAGAGATTAACGCCTATTGCAGTTTACAATGCTAATAATTCAAGTCCAATATCAATTGAAAATTTTTACAATGTAATATCTCAAACCCATTTGGAGGATTATAAGCTTTATTCTCACCTAAAACGATTGGGATACCTAGTTACTTTTGATTGGTGGAAAAAGGAGTATGCAATGGAAAGAAACACAATAAACTCCACTTTTTTTTCAATTAACAACTTGCATGCTTTAAATCTTATAAACACAGCTCAAAAATACTATGTCTTATTCAAACTTTTCATTATCAAACGTTTACAACAGCACATTATATCATCTACCGATCAGCTGCGGGCACACCTGCTTTCAAAAACATCTCAAAAACAGAACGTCTATCCAAAGAACTTGCGAGAATTAAATGATCACCACCATAAGTATAAAGAGGGCTATGGGCTTATTAATATTTATAAATCAACAATATCAAAGCAACAGACAGTGAAACATCCACATCTCCCTGACTTTCAATGTTTTCAATCTTCCGTTATACCCTATGTGTCTGATATTCCATTCAATAATCTCGACTATAAATTTCAGTGCTACAGCGAAATTACAGAATTTGATAAGCACACCTTTGTTAGTTACTACGATGAAAAGGCAGGAAAGGTGAAAGAAACTAACAGAAAGGATTTTCTAGCCAAAAAAAGCAAAAGCAAAAGCAAAAACATCTCGCATGTAAATAATGATCATGTCGTAAGAAACAAGAGCGGGACTAATGAAAAGACAGCTAAAATCAAAAAGAAAAAGAAGTCGTTTGAAGTTGGAAGAAGCATTGTCTGCTCACTTTCTGGAGCTGAGGATGTTTTTCTAGAGTTCATTGAGGTTGACATTGTATAAAACAAAAAATAATTATATACTTGTTAAAAGTGTTGAGGAATTAACTCAAACAAAGAATTGTAGTATGATATGCATTCTTTGCAATTTTGTTCAAATGACTGGAAAGAGATAAACGCATCAGATAATTTTTGTTTGAAATTGTAGAACTCCTGATTTATATTTCTCTTGGAGTCGTTGTTTTGTTGAGCTGTTTGGAGTTCGTACAGTAAAGATTCAATTTCATTTGATATTTGATTCTGCTGTTTAGACAATGCCGTAATAGTGGATGATTCAAAGGAGTACTTTTCAGCAATGTAGTCATTAAACTTTTCTTTCAATAAAACCGTATCTTTGGTTGACAAAATCAATTTAACAAGATCATTATGCTCTTTTATAGATTCTTCTTCTGAGCCAGAGTTTGGTTTAAACTTTTTCATCAATAGGTTTCTTTGATATTGAATCTCTTTTAAAATGCTGAGTCTTTCTTTGAGTTTATATGAAAGTGCTTTGCTAGGATCCTCATCATCAATTAAATTTATGATTTGAGGTTCTTCTTTTTGCTTCAATGTTTCATAGACTCTTGTTAAATTATCATAGTTTCTTATTAGGTCAATTTCATTTTTATACAACTTAATATTCTCAAATAATTTATCATCATTCTCTATGGCGTTTTGCAATGATTTTTGTAAAGCAATCTGATTATCTGTCTGAGCATTTTTAGTTAACTCCACTGCTTTTTGTCTTAGATAATCAATTTTTTTTCTTATAGCATTAATATCACTATAGTTAGAATTGCCAATGATTTGATGCATTTGAGATAAGTTTAAATCTTCACTCTCATCCGCCCTGTTTTTGTTGTCACATATCACCTCCAACTGGTTATAGTCAATAAGGGTTACCAATTCCATATTACTGGTTAGAATGTCTTCCATTTGCTCTTTACAAAAATCTTCTTTTACAGCTGTGAATATTGATTCTAATTCTAAGGTTTTCAAATTCAAAATATGTTGAAAGAGCTTATCTATTTTAGCATTCAAATCCAAATCATTTTGTAGTTCTTTGAAGATTTCATCCAGAGGAACAAACTTGTTGCTGTTCAAAGGTGAAATCTTTCCCTCAATTAGAGTTTTATAATCATTACCAATGATATCAACGTCTTCATGGTATATGAAGTCATTGTCTTTTTTAATAACATTCAAAAAGCTTATCATTTGATTTTTCAAAGACATCACATCTTGGTGGTTTTCATTGAATGAATAATTATTTAAAAAAGTTTTCAAGATAGCTAAAGGCTCACCATACTTGCCCCCCTTCAAATACAAATTCAAGCAGTGGTAGTAGATTGTTATAATTAACCAAAGTGACTTTTTTATATTAATCATATTGCTTAACTCGGTGAAAAAATCGGCATTAGAACCAGATTTGGTCTCCTCACTGCTATCGCTTTTATAGAAATTGTTAAATCTGTTCGTTTTGAATAGATTAACTGATTTTTCATCATTATAAAACAAATAAACCTGATAAGCCATTTTTGATAGGAGAGAGTATTGTGGTTTTGATTTGGTATTGTTGAGTGTTATTTTGATGAACATTTCTTGTTGTAAGCTGTTTATTAGTTGATGAAAAAATTTAAAACTCTCCACAGAGTATATTTTGGGCAAATTATGAAGTTTGGCTTTAAACATTTTATCGTAATTATCCACAAGATAAGACAAAATAGCGTTGCTCTGTTTCAATAAAGCATAAGTTGCTTTAGTATCACCCTTTTCAAGAGACGCTGTGGAAATACTGGTAAATAACTGAAATAACCAATACAAAATTTCCATGTTCAAAGATGCATTATCATAAGCAAACTTATTGCCCAAGCTTTTGTCGCTAGGCAATCTGCTTTTGAATATGATAAGAATATAAACATAGCTCAATATTTCCTGACTTGTATCAGATTCCTCAGAGTTAATATTTGAGTACAAATCTGTTAGCAGCTTGATATCTTCCTTAGAAACTTTCAAAGTGTCGCCAAAATTGTTCTTGTAGTATTCTTTAAAGATTTTGTACCATGATAAAGCAGTATATTTAGAAACATCCTTTAAACATTCCCCGTTTGATATATGAAAATCAAATAGCTTAAAAGCCACATCAGGTATTTTTAACTCAATTGAATCTTCTTCTAAATCTCCCATCAGTAAAGTAAATCAAAACTAAACAAGAACCGTAAAATAACTAAGGGTGAGAAGTGTGGTTCTCAAGTCTTTCTTCCTTTAGCTTCCAATAGTTGCCTGGCTTCGGGCACACATGACTCTACATAACTAGGGGTCTGGTAGATTTCTGCTTACCCGACCATTTTACATTTTGGCCCCATCGCTTGCTGCCAACTGCTGGTGGTTTATTTCAGCCCAATGCTTATCAGTTGCTTTAAAAGTTAGAAAAAACAATCAACTTTTAGCATTCTGTACAACGTAAATCTAACACAAGATTTTGCTGTAACATTCTAAACAGAACACCTTAATCTCACGCTGCTTAGATCCAGTCTTTGTAATGACTAAATCACGTGCATTCTTCTGATGTAGCGGTGCTCTGCTGAAACTTTACTGAAAATAAAAGGAAGGAAGTCTCATCACATAACTCTTCTATATAGCAATTGTTGTGCTTTCTTTCACACATAAACCTTAATATCAAGAAATAATATTAAAGGATATTAGAATATTCCCCCCAACCGACCGCTGATCTCCCACTTCTCAGAAGAGCTTTCAATTATGTGATTCATCTAAAGCTTGTTAATTGACGAAAAGCCAAGTTGCACATGACCTACAATGAATTTTTTTAGTTCTAGTTTATTTGTCATGTGACTTTCTGGCAAACCAACATGATTTGAGGTAACATTTTCCTACTTCAACTGCAATTTCGGTACCATTAGAAAATTTTTCACTTTTGTTATCAACAAATTAAGCTGCTGCCATCAAAAAAGCTATTTTGAAACTTTAAGTATAACCAAAAAGGAAAAAGTTGCTTTAAAATGTCAATTAAGCTGGTTCAATCTCAAAACCTGTTATTTTTAGGTAAAAGAGTAAGTACATATAATGGCTTTGTTGTAAACCCAATTGCAGTTAGCAATAATTCAAAGAGATTTTTTATAACCAAATACAAAGAGAACAAAAAGCAACAGAAGAAAGAAGCAGCTGAAAAGAATGCCAGAGAAGAAAAACAAATTGAAGATAAGGCGTTGAAAAGCTTCAAAGATGAAAATAATGACACAATCAAGATTGATCAGCAGTACTTGCAAATGAAAAAGACATATGGAGTCATTACAAGAACCTATATAAAGCCAAAGGTTGGTCTTTTGACTTTTATTAAACATCCTCTTTTATCCCTTCAAGCTATCAAAGATAGACTAATGACCATTGGAATGGATACCTTACAAGTAGCTCTTTTCAAGAGAAGCGCAACTACTAAGTTACAATTTGAACAGTATAGACAACTAGCTATGAAGACCTACGTGAAAGTAAATTCTGCTTTTGCAAAGGATCTCTTAAACCAAGCACACCCGTATTGCTCAACTTGGGTTTCTCTGGCTTTGACCAAGAGAAGGGAAAACATCAATAAAAAAAACTTGAGTTTAGACTGGAAATTAGTCAAGTTTAATACAATTCCATCCATCTATTCTTTCAAAATTATTCAAGTCCCTGAAAAGCCTATGGAATTGATTTCTGTGATTTATAAATTTGACACAATGCAGCATTTGACTATAAAGAACAAGGATAGTGGTAAGATAATCAACGATAAGGAGCAAAGAGTGATTGATTATTACTCTTTTTTAATAGATACCTTCAATGGTGAAGTCTATTTACAAGGTAAACTTCCTGTTAACAAGTTGGAAGAAAGAAGAGAAAAAATCACCACCTTATCACAACAAACAATTAAGGCTAACTGTATAAAATATGCAGACATCTACGCTTAAAAATAATTTAGTCTTGTTGTTTTATTTATCTTACTGTATTTTAGTTTAATTTCATGTATATATTTGAACTTTTTATTTCTTTTTTTTATGTATTTAGTGTTATTTCATCTATAAATGCTCCATAACATTTACATATCCTCTGTTTGATCTTTTGCTTCTTCTACTACTTGCACTTGCGACGCCGCTTCCAACACGTCCAAATGCTGGAGGAGTTCCTATTCTACCATCAGATGTAGCATTGGAAGAAACGGCTGACGGTGTTGTACTCAATGATAGCAAATCATCAAGTCCTGTAGCACTGCTTGTCAAGTTTACTTTGTTGCTAAATGCTCTACTTGGTGGGGGTAGATTTGATTTATCTTCATTTGCATCTTCAATCACACTTTGAACTACTACAGGGGCATTGCGCGATAGATTAAAAGAGGCATGATCAGGTTCAGTCTCAGGAATTAATGATTCTCCTGTAATTGGATTTCTTGGGGGTAGTACTCCCATAGTTCTTTGGGTTGGTCCTCCCAAAACAGAACCGCTTCTCGGTTTGGATTCAGGCTGAACTGACTTCTTTTTGATAACAGGTGGGGGCGGTGGGGGTGTATTAGCAGCTTCTTCCAATTCCTTTTTTTCATCATCAGTTGCATTTTTATTAACCCATCTCTTCAGCTTCTCATCATAATAAAATTGGTTCTTGTTCCCTAGTTTGGCCTTGATCGGTTTCTTTTCGTTAGGGTTAGATTTCAACCATCCAAACCAGCCAGCTTCTTTTTCCTTGTCGTTCTTTTTACTCTCGACATCTTTCACTTTGGCTTCCTCTGTTTTCTTTCGTTCCTCTTGTTTCTTTTGCTCGGCTTCCTTTCTAGCTTTAGCTAATTTCGACTCAATAGCAGCAGCCTCAGCTTTACTTTGTTTCAATTCGTCTTCATTTTCCTCTTCAACAATATCATCATAATAAAACTTTTCAGTTGGTTTTCTTCTAGATTCAGGGGTGAAAATCACACTGCTAGATCTGATTTGTCTTATTACAGGCTCACTGGCAGCAAAGTTCGAATCAATGGAACCATTTCTTGAAGTGTAAGCACTGCCACCTAATCCATTAGCAATACCACCATTTTGATGCTGAATATTGTTGTTGGGGTTAAGCCCGGTAATTTCGGCTAAGATTTGTGAACTTGATCTTGAATGTGTTCTAGTCCATCCACCGCTTTGTTGGTGCTGTGGAGTTACTGGAGAATAAATAGGAGATCTATTGTTGGTTAAGTTAGTAAATGGTTTTGATGGAGGTTGAAAGTCATTGTGCAGCTTAGGAGATTGTGGATTGGTGTCAATAAATTGTGTGTTTATTGGAGAAGCCAATGAAGAAGGATTGCCCTTATTGTTTACTATTGGATTAAAACCAGCATTTTCTTTTAAAGAGCTTTGAACTAACATGTTTTGTTGCCCTGCTGAAGACTGAAGAGATGAGTCAGAACCGCCTCTTTGCAGATCTTCTTGATTATGTTCTTCCTGTCTTTTGACAATCTTTGGACCATAAGCAGTGAGCGTAGCTTGAGAGTTACTCTCATTTTTAGATGGAAAGCTAAAATTCGAAGAAGCATCAGGGTGTGTTGAAGATTGTTGATTGAATTCAGGCACACCTGGCTGTTTTAATGGAGAATTGACTGGATAAGCCCCATCCTCAACAGTTTCGTCAAATAAATCATTATCATTGTATGGCTGATGGGAGTCTTGGTTTTCATTATTCAAACCGGGTTGCTGATGAGATAGTGATGCTGTAAATTTCTTCGGAGAATTAGTTTGAAGTTTTTGAGGAGAGTACCTCGTTGATGCAGTTCTGGGAGATTTAGCAGAACTGCCCAAAGGTAAATCTAACTGATTAACAGAATGATGCTCAACAGCGTTTTGGTTAGCCATATCCACCTGAACAGTACTCATATCTTGATTTAAAGAATCTTTTTCAGCAACGTTTTGTAGCTGAGTAGCAGTTGTTGATACCGTATTACTTAAATCAGGAGTGCTTGAAATAGTATTTTGAGACTGTAGTTGTTTTGGAACATAAGACGAATTTGAAGACCTTTTGCTCAATCTTTGTTGATTTGGAACAAAGGATAAAACACTTTCTGCTGATTGGTTTCTGGAGTGAGAATGAATTTTAGCCAAATTACTAGCAACTTGTTGAGTAAAGTGTTCAGAACTGGCAATAGAAGAAACACTAGAAGGTCCTGGCAAGTTAACGGGATTCTCGTTCCTCAAGTGAGCGATGGAGTTCTTTGTTAACGTATCTTTATTATTTTGGTATTGATGCGCTTGTTCACTGAAAAGAGCAGATCCTACCGGTACTCCAAATGCCTGTTGGGACTGGTTTAATGGAACCCTGCTACCGATTGTTGAAGCAAAAGTTGTATTATTACTCAAATCAAGTTGGGAATTGTTAGTTGAAAGCGTGATGCCATAATTGTCAAATAACTTGCTTTCAGATTTTGGAATTGGTTCATTCAAACTTCCAATGTCATCGCCACCAATTAGCTTATTAAAAGATTTATCTAAAGTACCCCAAACACCACTCATTTTTGGTTTACCAATCCAGGACTGATTGTGTTCTGTAGCTTGAGTCTTTAACTTATCAATAATGTAAGAAAACTTTATATTCAGTGGACTACCTTTAGGCAATTCTTTATTCAATTGAGAGCAAGAGTCTAAATATTTACTAGCTAAGGTATATTCAAGCTGCAATATTAATATTTCAGATCTTGTTATCTTAGAAGGAAGCAAAGTGATAAAACCATTAAACTTTAGATTGCTGGTGCTGTAACTGTATTCATACAATTCAGATAACAACATACCATCTAAAGAGTTTGGTGCACCAACTTCCTTGAAAACAGCTTTACTTTCGATATCAATATAATTATCGCTCAATGGAATATCAGCCAATATAAAACAACAATGAGCAGGTAATAGCTGTTTTTGTTTCCACAAAAAGACTCCAAAATCAACCAAGAATCCAACTAATAACGCCTTTGAAGAAGCAGGTTCGCTGCTGGATTTACTGTTTGACAAAATAGCAGCTAAAATAATGTTCCAATTTTGTACAGCCCAAGCAGCTTTTGATGGATGACTTGAAAAGTCACCTACTAAAGATTTTCCATTACCTATGTAAACTTGGAAAATACTGCTCAATAAATTTACAGCAAATTCAGAATCAGGGCCAGATCCTTGGAACTCCTTTTTCAAATACAAATCAACCACTTCGGTCCATTTTTCTTTTCCCATCAAAGACGCAATTACCATAGCCATTGAATAGTCATTATTGTTCAAAGCAATACTCAAAGCCTTAGAGTGATCACCAATTCTTAAAAAGTTTAAAACCTGAGCTAAGCCTTCAAAATCTAATTTGAAAGCAGTCATTTGCAGTTGAGTCGTCAACCCTGGTTTGTGAGATTGATTGAATGCAGAGTTTTGTATGAAACGCTTTAATTCTATAGGATCAAATAGGTTCACAGCAAATTCGTGTAGGTCTGGTGATTTCTTCTGTTCCATTAATTCCATTTTGGTCATTAATAGACTCCATAAAATTTTGCCGTTGTTGTCATAGGCTGAATCGCCTATTATTGATTCCATTGTAGTTGTAAACCAATTTATAATACTTTTTGGTTTAGTTCTGCCTCTAAGCAATGGTCCAGGAAGATCAATAAAATACTTCGGAACCTCAACATAAGATTTAAATGATGAAATTTTAATGTTGGTAATACCTGAATATTGCGATGGCTTCATTGATACTATTTTTCCATTTGAAGCCCATTGAATTATAGGGAATTGTCTAGATAACAACGTTTCGGGATTTGAATAAGGTTCGGTAGACTGTTGGTGCATTGTTTCATTACTGAAAGGCTGGGAGGACATTGGATTAGAAACAAAATTTTGACCAGGCAAGAATGTTTGATTTTGTTTAATATCACGACTAGCATCAAAAGTGCTTATTCCTTGGGTGCCGGAAATCAAGTTGGATTGCGAAGGAGTTTGTTGCTGGTAGTTTGATTGATAATTACTCATGTATTGTTGTTGGTTTTGCAAAGTTGGCACAAATCCAGTATTTGCTGCTTGTTGGGGAACATAAGCACTATTAGATCTACTATGGCCAAATTTATAAGTGTCCTGTGGAATCTGTTGGTTAAATTGTGGAGTGAATTGCTGGTTTTGTTGATAGAAAGCTTGTTGAACACTTGGGTGAACAATAGGAGCGTATTTCGCCCCAGCCCCGTGTGAATTGTTAGGTGCATATACACTGGATTGTGATCTTGCATGTGAAACTTTTTTTGATACTGGGTTTGCACCAACAGTATTTAATGAAGTCCCAGGCAAATTACTAAATCCAACTTTTTGTAGAGATGGGAATGTTGGTGAGAGTATCGGCTGTTGTTGTTGGGTAGTGAAATTAGTGTTGATTGGAGAATAAGATACATTACTATTTTTTCTAGTATGTTGAAAATTTGGAGCATATGGATTACTGTTGCCAATTGATGGATTGGTTGCTCCAGACCCGCCCCATGGTTTGTTTCCAGTATAGCTGCTAGTTCTTGATTTTTGAATCTGATTTCCCAAAACCTGAGATAGTGCATTTCCTGTAGAGCTTACAATACTTGCAGATTCATTCATATTTGTCCCTTGTAATGCAGGTGAGAATGGAGTGCCGTTGTTTGACAAGGAATTAGAAGAAACATTACTAAAAGCTCTAGTTCTAGCAGCAGCTTGAATAGGAGGTGTGTTTTGTTGTTTAGAATTACTGTTATTTCTTATTCTTGGAATTGCTTTAGGTGGTACAATATTGAAAGGCAAATCAGTGTTTGAGGCAGGGATATGAGTCGGTTTAATGGCTTTGTTTGCCATGCTAGCAGAATTGCTAGATGTGTCTATTGTTGTTGCAACAAAGTTGTTAGGTAGTTTAGATGAGGGAATTATTTCAGACTGGGAAACAATATTCAATCCTGGTTTTACTATTCCTTGAGGTGGGCCCACAGCAATTGTTGAAGGGATTGAATGGTTTACTGGAACAGCAGATGGTGCATAAGGGTTTTTACTTACATCTGAACTAAACTGTTTTGGAGCAGCATAAGGATTAGAGGGGATGTTTGAGGCATTTAAAGGTATTGTTGTTTTTACAGGAACTTGATGAGCTACTGAAGAAGAAATAGAGCTTGCTGGTGGTATCCCTATAACATTCTTTTTAGATGCTAATGTTTGAATTGGTTTAGCTTTAGCAGGAAGCTTCAAATTAGAAACCAAATCAGTTGGAAAATCATAAGCATCAGTCTTCTGTTTCAAAGTGTTATATTTATTTAATGGTATACCATTCTGTGCTCTGTTTGTTATTGAGTCATCATTTTCAATAATTTGAGATGAAATAGTTCCTTGAGCTGGGGTTGAAACTATTTGAGGTCTAATAAATGTTGGATTAATGACACTGTGATTCTTGGTTGGACCACTAGCATTAATAGTTGTATTTAAAGAAGGAGAAGTCGTTGGGGCATATTTGTTAGTCTTTATTTCATCATCATGACTTTCAATTTCCTGAGAAACATTCTTAGTTTCTGAATGCTCATCATCTGTTAATAATTCTTCATCACTTTCAAGCAAGCTGTCATCGTCTTCGTCTAAAAGTTCCACATCGTCATCCAAAAAACTAAATTCATCTATTTTATCAACTGCTTCTTCGTTAGGAACCACTATCTTTTTTTCTAGTGGTGTAGTTATGACAGTATTGTCTCCATCATTATCTTTAAGAGAAAGTTCTATAATATCATTTGCTGGTAACTTATCATCATCATCATCAGAGTCCAATAACGAAGCATCGTCAGATTCCAACAAACTGTTGTTCTCACTATTGTTTTTAATATTAGTAGAATGACCTTGCTCCTCAGAAACAACTTCCTCTTGCTTTTCAGAGTTAACAAAGTTTTGAAAAACATTTGATTGAGAGCCAGAATTCTTTGTAATCAAATCATCACACTCAAGAGGTTCTTTAGCTGTGAAGTTCTCATCATTTACATTTGATTGATATGAAGGATTCTCATTTTGTAAATGTTCTTTTTCAATCTTGATTTCTGACAACTGGTCAAAAAAGGATGCATCATCAATATGATTAATAGCATCTTGCTCTATTTTCTTAGTGTCAAGTATTTCAATGTCATTCTCAGTGCTATTAATTGCAGCATCGTTGTCATTTCCGTATTCATCAACACATAAAACAGCTTTTGGTTCCTCGTCTTTGGAAAGCCCATTAAAAAAGTGTTCATCCTCATTAATGTCTTTTCCTCCATCCAAATTAAAGTCTGAAACAGGAATATCAGATGAAGAAGCCAAATCTTTCCAAAAAACTTCTTCATCATTTTTCAGAATATCTGATTTTTGATTATCTTCTCTTTCTGTAAAAGCAACTGGAGTTTCAATAGAGATTGTACTGTCGATCAATTTGTCATGACTTGTATCCCCATTTGTTAAAACAGGTGAAGTATAATGATCCTCCTGCTTATTAATAAATTTATTGATATTTTGTGTTTTTTCATCAACTAAATTAAAGTCATCAGCCTGTATTGCTTGCGATTCAACTTCTCCAACAACTTGTTCTTTAGGTAAATTGGGATTTAAGTCATCAAGTACTTCAAGGATTTCTTTATCATCTAGTAATAATTGCTCTGATTCAGGCTCTTCAACAATAGCAGTTGATAATTGGGGAGATTCATATTCAGCAAAAGAATTCTCCTGTGTATTCTCAAAAACATGCTCTTGTTGAGATAAACCTGTTAACAAAAGATCATTGTCAGAAACGTCTAATTTTATATCATTACTTGAATCATCAGTGTTGATAGTTTCATGATTTAAAGCTGATGACAAAGATTTAGCAGTTGTTTCTATCGGTAGCTCAGATTTAATATTTGATTGATCATCTTCTGGCAAAGTATCCTCATTTAAACTTGAAGAATGGTTAGAAACTAGTCCACTCAAATTTTCATGTTTTTCTTCCTTCGTTTCCATTGATGCTTCATTATGTTGTTCAAGAGCAGTCTTTTCATTTTGCTGTTGGTTCGTTTCAATTAATGCCTCTACTGGTTTTTCAAACTCAGCTTCTCCATTCACTCTTGAAACATAATCAGGAGCCATTTCATTCAAAACTTTAGGTAGCTGCTTGTACGGATGTATCAACGGCTCTTCAGAAAGTTCAAAAGAGTCAGCTTTGTTGACAACTAAACCATGGTCAGTAAATCTAGCATCTGGAGGTATTTCTTTATTTTGATGTTCTAGAGATCTTTCTTCTGTTGCAAATAAGTTTTCAGAAGTATCTTTTGAAGCATTTGAGCCTTCGTGCTGCTGCTGTTCTTCAGCCTTCACTTCTTTGAGACCATTCCCTTCTTCAACATGGCTATGCTCCTCATTCAGATTCGAATTGCCCTGATCTTCTAGCATATTATCATCAATTTCATTAAAGAAAACAAGGTCGTCATCTTCAACAAAAAAATCTTCTTCTCCTATTTCATTATCATTATCTTTCATGTCGTCATCATCATCATCATCATCATTAAAAAATGTGTATTTGCTCATGCTGTCATGTTTAGAGCTAGAATTTGAATCATTAGGCAAAGTATCATTCTTACCACTACCAGACTTTAGTTCATTGGACTTTTCATCTGAAGATCCTGAAAAGCTATTATCTTCAGCTAATAGCTCTTCTAATTCTTTATCACCAATTTCTTTAGAAGATTCATTATCATCTAAAAACAAAGAAAGATTCGTTTGAGATTTAGATTGCAATAAAGTTTGGTTATTTAATCTCTTTTTCTCTTTCTTTCTGATTTGTTTCCTTTTTTTAGCAGCATCAGAAACCATTGTTGAATATACTTAAATCAATGGAAAAAAACTTAAATTTAGTCAAATAAACTATCTGCTTACTCAACAAAAACTGAAAATTGTGCTACTATTCCCTTTTATTGGTTGTTTGTAGTAGTGCTTTAAAAGTGTGTTGTGTTTATTTTTGTTCACTCTTACGCCAACACCTTGAGTGATCTTTTTGTTTAGAGGAACATTTTTGGTGGTCTATTTTAAAAGGAAAAGACAATAATAATAAGGTCGCGTTTCGGACATAACAGGTTACCCCGCCATATCAATGCGTCGTTTATAAAATGTTGATATGCTAAAATCACGTGCATCTGCACTTGACTCTGATGTCCGAAAAAGTTGCTTTTTTGTTTTTCCGCGTTATAAAATTTTTGCCCATCAGCAATGTCTCTGCTGAAGACTACAGGCAAAAGCAATCTCAGATTGTCAAGAGCCAAAGAACGAAAAACTCTATAACAACCAAGCTTGTTTACAAATGGCAAAACAAAAAGGACCAAAGACTAATAACTTTCATAAACTACCACCTGAAAAGGAAAGGTTCATTCAGTGTTGTTCTGACATCACTTTAGAGCTAATTCAATCAGTAACAAACCCAGCCATGTCTACAAAGGAAATCAATCTTAATGGACTTATAATGTCCTACTCTAAAAAGTACAAATTAAAGAATCAGCCTAGACTAACAGATATTATTAACTCCATTCCCGATCAATACAAAAAATACCTGCTGCCAAAGTTGAAAGCAAAGCCTGTTAGATCAGCCAGTGGAGTTTCTATCGTAGCATTGGAGTCTATACCACACAGATGCCCTCATATAGCTTATACCGGTAATATCTGTGTTTACTGTCCAGGAGGACCAGATTCGGATTTTGAGTACTCAGCACAGTCATACACTGGTTATGAACCAACTTCAATGAGAGCTATTAGGGCGAGATATGATCCTTATGAGCAATGTCGTGGAAGAATAGAACAATTGAAGCAGCTAGGTCATTCAGTAGACAAAGTTGAGTACATTGTAATGGGAGGTACTTTTATGTCCCTTCCTAATGATTACAGGGAAAATTTTATCACTCAGATGCACAACGCTCTTAGTGGTTATAACGGTAGTGACCTTGATGAAGCCATCAAATACTCCCAAGAGAGTCAGACAAAATGTGTTGGTATTACCATCGAAACGAGACCTGATTACTGTACAGAAACTCACTTGGATGATATGTTGAGATATGGATGTACTAGACTGGAGGTTGGTGTACAATCTATCTATGAAGATGTTGCTAGAGATACCAACAGAGGACACACGGTGCAGTCTGTTTGCGAGACTTTTGCCGTTGCAAAAGATGCGGGATACAAAATTGTTTCGCATATGATGCCAGACTTGCCAAATGTAGGGCTGGAAAGAGACCTTGAGCAGTTTATTGAGTACTTTGAAAATCCTGCTTTCAGAACTGATGGTTTGAAAATATATCCTACTTTGGTCATTAGAGGAACTGGTCTATATGAATTGTGGAAAACAGGAAGATACCAATCATATAACGCAAATATCCTTGTAGATTTAGTGGCAAGAATTATGGCTTTAGTTCCGCCATGGACAAGAATTTATAGAGTTCAGAGAGATATTCCTATGCCGTTGGTTACATCTGGGGTTGACAATGGTAACTTGAGAGAATTAGCTTTAGCCAGAATGAAAGATTTTGGTACCACTTCAAGAGACGTTAGAACAAGAGAAGTGGGAATTCAAGAAATACATTCCAAGATTCAGCCAGACCAAGTTGAATTAATTAGAAGGGATTATTATGCAAACGGTGGATGGGAAACCTTCTTGGCTTATGAAGATCCAAAACAAGATATTTTGATTGGTCTTCTGAGACTGAGAAAGGCTTCGAAAAAATACACATACCGAAAAGAATTCACTAAACAAAACACTTCCATTATAAGAGAGCTGCATGTCTATGGGTCTGTCGTGCCGCTACATTCTAGAGATCCAAGAAAATTCCAGCATCAAGGTTTTGGTACGTTGCTAATGGAGGAGGCAGAGAGAATTGCAAAAGAAGAGCACGGAAGTGAAAAGATTTCAGTCATTTCTGGAATTGGTGTTAGAAACTACTATTCCAGACTAGGGTATGAACTGGATGGTCCATTTATGTCCAAATCTATATAAATCATTAATTTATTCAAAACTTTAAGTATTATTATTTATCAATGGTATATACAAGAGGTGCTTTTTTTTTTGATTATTGTGAGAGGTTTGAATTTTTTCATAGCAGCAAAAGTGTTCTTCATCACTTAATATCATCAAACCTAATACTCTCCAGAATTTCCTTGGCACCAAGTTTACATAACTCAACACTGAGTAAAATACCTACTTCAGTAGCGTCTAGGTGAACATCTTTGATTTTTTTGGTTACACTTGATTCAACAAAAATCTGGCCATCAACACTGATAACACATCCATGCAGAGTTAACTCTTTATTTTCATAATTGTAGTCGGACTCCACACCAATAGGAACAGAACAACCACCTTCTAAAGCTCTCATAAGACTTCTTTCAGCTAAACAACAAACAGTGGCTGCATGGTCAGAAATGGTGTCACAAACGTGTTGCATCACAGGATCATTCTTTCTGATTTCTAGCCCAAGAGCACCCTGTCCAACGGCATGATACATTTCGTCTTTTTTTAAAGTAAACGAAATTCTATGGCCCAAATTTTGTCTAACTAAACCAGCTGTAGCCAAAATAATGCATGCAAAGGGAGATTCAGGATCATCCAATTTTCTTAATCTTGTAAGTAAATTACCTCTAACAGACTCAAATTCCAACATAGGATATATTTTCCTTAACTGTGCTGATCTTCTTACGGAAGACGTCCCAATGATGGCTCCATCAGGTAAATCCCGCAATGATTTATACTCACTTCCAGCTTTAAGCACAACACAGTCAGAAGGATCTTCTCTTTTGGTGATTCCACCAAGTATAAAGCCATCAGGCAATGTGGTAGGCATGTCTTTCAATGAATGAACGACAATATCCAAATCATTGTTGGCCAGTTTATCTTCCAATTCCTTGGTCCACAAAGCTTTACCTCCAAATGAGTACAACGGTTTGTTCAACACATTGTCACCCAATGTTTTCAATTTTGTGATTGGCACCGCTTCGACTTGTTGCAATTGTTGTAAAATTAGTGATCCCACATGTTCGCTTTGAACCACTGCCAAAGCAGAACTTCTTCCCCCGACGTGTACGGTCGATGGGATGTTAATATTTGACATTTTTTTATGTTGTACTAAAAAATGTATATGTGCCTCCTCCTCCTTTAAGTTATAGTGAAATATTAGTTGATACTATTATGTCTGCTATTTCAATATAAAGCAATTAAAAATAATAATAATAAATTGTGTGCAGAAGCTTTTGTTGTCCCAGCAATTAAATAAAAAATATCCTTCGTCTTATTTTGTTGTTGTAATTCACTAATGCCACGAAACCTGGAAAATTGTAAAAGCAAATGACTTATCCTTTAAAAAACTCCTATTCTACTATACCGGTTTCTGTATTGATCGAGTTCAAATGTTCCTGAAACTTTAACCAATTTCTTGAAATACTCACTAAAAACCAAAAAATCCAAGTTTATCTTTGTGATGTAGATTCAGCCAATATTGGGGGATATTATATATTTTTCAATTGTCGTATAAGAAGTATTCCTGCTAATACTGGAATAAAAGTTCTTCAGTGTGACTTGATTTTTCAGATTTTAAAAATGTATAATAAAAAAATTAGAGTGAAAAGTTTGAGCGAAAAATTTTTCAGTTTCTATTTTTTAGCGATTTGTTCAAAGTCAAAATAGAAAGAAAAATTTTCTCACATGATTGGCAAGCAGCAAATGAGCAAATCGGATATAAGGTAGAGATGGGATAAGATGGGATGGGATATGAAGCGGCTGCTGTCAATGGTAAAGGAAGGTGACGACCATATGCTGCCAGATTTAGCTGTTGGTTTGGCCACCAGTACAAAAAGCAGGTGATACAGCGGTATTGCCAAGGTTAAAAAAGGCTTTCAAATCCTGAGATTATATGAAAGTCACATGTATCTATTTACAGCATATATATTTGGGATGCGATATTAAGCATTCTTTCTCAAAAGAGGAACAAGTCCAAAAAAAACCCAATCCATTGAATAGCTGGTATTGTAGTAGACATCGCCTTTGAGAGTGTTATGCAAATTGATTCTCAAAAAGATCAAAAAATTTAGCATGTAGTAGAGACCTATACCAGTGAAAAGATGCCAGTAAGCATGGAGCTCGAGGATATTTCCAAGTGGCAGCTTTAAATACTCTCTTCTTATGTGAATCAAAGAGCCACAGTACTGTCTGTCAAGACCCCACAGAATAAAACCAAAAAGAAAGAGGCAAATACCTGCGAAGGAAGACTTCATCAAATTATGTTTAATTTCCTTGTCATGAATATACTTGATCGTCAGGGTTGTGGAAATAAAAACAATGATGACGTTCAAAACACCGTAGCAGATTTCATGGAAAACAGGGTTTGTGATGTAAAAAATGTAGCTGAAGGTAACGATCAGGGAAAGCAGGGTCAATGTGGTGATGACAGAGCGTTCAAAGGCCTTTGATATTGTTGGAACGGGAGGGTCGCTTTTGCGGAGCAGAGCTTGGTCTTCTTCGGCCTCCTCTTCTGTTTCTCCCTGTCCAGCGTCTGCTTCTCCGTCAGCATCTGCTTCTTCGTCAGCATCTTCTTCTTCGTCTTCTTTTGTTTCCTCCGCTTTCTTTTCCTCGTCCTTCTTGTAGAACAGGGGCTCACAAAGCACACTGTAGCAGGGAATACATGTGATATAAATCATGGGTAACTCATCAAGAAGCTGGCAGTCGTATCTCAAGGACATGTGAAACATCGCAGAGCCCAATCCAACAAGAAGCAGCCCAGCCATAGTTAATTTGAATCTTGTCTCCACAATATTCAGCTTGTAAGTCAATCTGTAGTATAGAAAAATGCTCACAAATATGTAGGACGTGTTGGAAAGCGTGTTGCAAAACTCAGCTATGAAACCTGATTGCACATAGTTTTCCTCGCACCAGTCGATAGTACTCGTAACCTCTCCCCAGATCGGCTTCCACGTGGAGCTATTGCTGGATATAGGCATATGGGTGCTGTTGTCAATGACTGGATAGTCTCTTACTCTGAAAAATGAGGCTAACATGTTGATTAATGAAATTATCTTGGTTCTTGGTTCTTTTCGTTTCTAAAAGTCGTCTCCATTCTCGTTTTTCCCTCCTTTAAATACATCCTACAACCCAGTACTAGCAGACTCGGAAACCACGAAAAAACAGACACAACAATGCCTGCGATTGCCGATATAATTTAACCGAAAAAAAATCGTAGTCGTTGCTTAGAGAAAAGATGCAATTTTGCTGTGGGTCTCGGTCAGATGATGCAAGAAGTGGATTTGGCATTTACTAAACGACAGAGAAGAGAGAAGTGGGTCGTTTGTTATTGAACAAGATAGGCGGGCGGTGTGTAGGGATCAAAACTTGGGCGGCGGATAATACGGTAGCGCCGGAAGTAAAGAGGTCATGCTGACGTGCGGCTGAGAGAGACAAGGCACTCGCGCTCTTCGAGCGCGCGACAACAACAGTCGCGACGAGAAACCATGTATCTGTCAGTGGGGGAAGAGTTTTGAAGATACGATTGAGACTCAGAACAAGAGCAGGCTACGTTGGTAGGTGACATGTCTTGGCACAGGATGGCTTGCGTGAGTGGTTATCAAGCGCAGGAGGGTGAGCGTCACGCGACTAGTAACCTTTTTTTCTGTTTCCTTGCTCACGTGAGTTTCCCTTTTCCTCCTAAGTCCGAAAAAAGGCAGGTTTTCAGCTCATCCTCCCAACCCTGCTTCAAACACAAAAAAAGTTTATTAGAGATCTAAAAATAACTACTCGAAAAAGTGAAAAATCTTTGTTTGTCTATTTTCTCAATGATTGAGGAATCGATGAAGGAATCGACATTCTAGACTGGGATATTCACTCTTTTTGCTTTTTATTATTGTTATCTATATTATCTTTTTTTAGCTAAGTCATCGTAATACCAACTAACACAATCAACAACAAAGAAATAGCACAGAAGATTGCACAATTCTTGCTTTCGGTTGAATAATCAGGTTATCAAGCACACAGTTCATTGGGGTTTTCTTTTTTCTTTTCCTTTAAATCAATTCAAAACAAACAGGCAACATTATTCCTTTATAGAAGTAACATTATCAAGCAACTTCACATAAATACACAACCTTCATTCGCCATATATAGTTCATTGGTGCTGTCATAATGGGAAGGAAAAAAATTGATATCGAACCGATTACCAACGATCGTAACAAAACAGTAACGTTTTTGAAAAGAAAACAAGGATTGTTCAAAAAAGCTTTTGAGCTTTCTATACTTTGTTCAGTGGATATACAAGTTGTAATTTTAGGATCTAACAGACAGTTTTACGAATATACAACGGTGGATCCAAATGAGTTCAACAAAGTTTATTACAAGGACAACATGATCCACAACATTCAAACCCCATTTGACTACGATGAGAACTACTCTCTGAGGGACACAATTGATCTGAATGACACCTCTAGATACAAGGGACCTTGGAATCCCAACGGAAAGACAAGCCACAAAAGAACTCACTCTGGTCGTCTGGTTTACACAGAGGATGAATCCAGCTTGCAAGGCGGTGATAAACACCACAGTAAGTCTGGAAGCAATGTTGATTTGGAGGACATTTTTGAAAAAGAGCAAATCAACAGCAGGAAAAGGCAAAAGAGTCTAGCTAGTGACTCTGACATTGTGAAGAAGCATTTGCAGCTGTCCAAGGGTGTGACAACTGAAAACATCCTCAGCTTGGACAAGAACAGCGCCAAAAACAAAGACTATGACGACAATGAGCAACAAGAGGATGAGGAGGATGACGCATTTGACAGTAGACTGAGCAGCAATCATATATCAGCAAAGAAACGAAGAGCTAACAACAGTAACCTTTTGAAAAGAACGAACTCGGGAACAGATCTTGTTGGCAAAGGAAACTCCTATATGTTTCCAACTCCATTGGCAAATAGCAATCTGCAGCCTCTGAGCACAAGCACTGTTCCTCAGACAAAGCCCAATATAGCTGGTAACAGATTTAATAAGCTCCCCACTCTTGATACCCACAGAATAGGAAGATCATCTCACCAAGTGAGTGCTGAAAGGAATACTGAGAACGGAAGTAGCAAAAATGTCAACATAGAAAGCATGGCGAACAGCAGTGCTGGTGGAAGCATGCAAATCAACTCACAGAGTGATTTCACCAATAAAGAAACAGAGAAGGATAAAAACGAGAACGAATCAGACAACGAAAATTTGATAACTCCTACATCAGCGAACTCGTTGTCAGGCCTAACCTTTGAGCCAAATCTCTTTACTCCAAACGTATCTCGATTGAATTTGCAACAGCCCCAACAGCAAATCAGACACTCTCCTCAACTTCAACAGGAATCATTTAGCAGAAGGCCAAGGCTGAGGGTTGAAATTCCCAAGACAAACAAGGACATTTTAACAAGACAGCAGGAGCAGATGAGTCAAAGAAACAGTAACCCAAGCAATATAATTCCACTGTCAGCACGGGGTATTGGTGGTACCACTCCTGGTCCCCTCTCAGCAAATTTGTTTTCCAATATGCAGTTTCAATCAGCAACAGGAATGTTGTCCTCAATGGCAAACCAGCTCAACACACCCAATTTGAATATGTTTATAAATGTAGGCGATAAAAGCGCCCACCCTGGCGGCTCTAACATTCCGGTTCAAAGAGCTAGTTATTTCGATGATGCTGGGCAAGTGAATCCTAATATCCAGACAAAACCAAAGTATAGAAGACCGTCTGAATCTGATTTCTTTAGTAATACCCCAACAGGTAAAAAACAAATAAAACCCTCTATGCAATCACCTACTTTTAATTCATTTTTGGAAAATGGATTGATAATGTCACCTGATGGAACAAACAATAACAAGTTAAATTTTAAACGTGGAATGTACCAACAAACTTATCAACAACAACAACAACCGGGCGACATTGGGCCCTTAACCGCTATGGGTTTTGGGCCTATGACAGCTTTGGATATGTTACACAATCAAGATTATAATCAGCCGAATTCCCCTAGCAGCGTACCCACGGGTGGAATTCACTCCACACAGTCTATAAACACGCAAGCCAATCTCGGTGGTAGAAGTAATACATCTGGTGCCATTAATAAACACAATAGTAGCAACCAATTAGCAAGAAGAGACACAAATAGTGTTGGGCCAGATAAAGATGGTCTCAATAAAGTATTTCCTCAGTTGCAGAGGCAAAAGAGGCAAATTTTGAAAGAATCCTCTAATGATGATGTTTCTTCCGAGAATATCGAAGAGGACGACGATGTTGTTCCTGTCAGTGATAAACCTGCCGATATGGATAAACTGGAACGTGGCATAACCGTAAAAGAAGACCCAAAGGCTGAAGATGGCTTCCTTATCAATGCCGAAGAAGATGATGTTTTAAAATGGGATGATAGGTAAGCGTGATGTTTAAAAGCAGGAGTATTCAAATAGCATTTTTATATGTGGCATATGTAATATCGTGAACACAATTTTTTTTGTTACATATTTTTTTTAAAACCTGTTTTACAATAATTTTTCTGTTAAAAATATTTTTTTCTTTGTACAAATCAAAAATGGCTGCCTAAATAATAAAATTTCAAGTAAAATAATTGTTTTTTTGTATGATATAAAAATATGTAGCAATAATCATGAACGGCAAAAAATATGAAAGCAATCACGGTTAATGTTCATACAATGAAAAATTCTACACAGAAATTAACAAACATCTAAAATGCTCCTATTATGGACAATTTTAACATTAATTCTTAATAAACCAGCAACAAACCAATACAGATAAGAACAAATGAAGGTATGTTTACCAATAATATCATGAAGACAATTAGTGGTGATATTTTAGTGCTTGAAAGATCCAATGTGGAATGAGAAGCAGATATTACAAGCTGTAATAAAGATAGAAACTAACTACTATTATTGTGTGAGTAAGCTTAATTAATAAGATTATACCTGATATATTACACAACACGTTAACAGGTATGAATGTTGGTTTTATGTTTACGATAAACTGTTGAGTTTGTTACAGACTTCTATTACTTTTTGGATCACATTATTAAATATCACGACTACGCAAATTTGAAAGACACTCCTTACTAACAACTAAATTTTTATATGAATAATCTTACATTTCAAACAGTTGAACATTTCTTACCCAATTAACGGTTCCCAAAAGGTTGTCGAAATTGATGATGAACACAGAATCAGAGTCTTCTACGACAAGAGAATCGGTCAAGAAGTTGAAGGTGAACACGTCGGTGAAGAATTCAAGGGTTACACCTTTAAGATCTCCGGTGGTAACGACAAGCAAGGTTTCCCAATGAAGCAAGGTGTTTTGATCCCAAACAGAGTTAAATTGTTGATGGGTAAAGGTGTCTCTTGTTACAGACCAAGAAGAAACGGTGAAAGAAAGAGAAAATCTGTCAGAGGTGCCATTGTTGGTCCAGATATGGCCGTCTTATCTTTAGTCATCACCAAGAAGGGTGACCAAGAATTAGAAGGTGTTACCGACACTGTTGTTCCAAAGAGATTAGGTCCAAAGAGAGCTAACCACATCAGAAAGTTCTTTGGTTTAACCAAGGAAGATGATGTCAGAGATTTCGTTATCAGAAGAGAAGTTACTAAGGGTGAAAAGACCTACACCAAGGCTCCAAAGATCCAAAGATTAGTTACTCCACAAAGATTACAAAGAAAGAGAGCTCAAAAGGCTTTCAAGATCAACAACGCCCAAAGACAAAGAGCCGAAGCTGCCGCATACGCCACTTTGTTAGCTGAAAGATTGTCTGAAAGAAACCACCACAAGACTGAAATCAGAAAGAGAAGAGCTTCTTCCTTGAAGGCTTAAAGAGAATAGGAATACCATTTGTTATTTTTTTCTTTCTAATTTTATAAATCCAACATAAAATACACATCTACATAATTATAAGCAGGATAACTTCTTAGGAGTTTTATTCTTACTAGATCACAAAAATCTTTTCTACTATCAGGAAAAGTGTGTATAAGGAAATTTTATGTTTTTTATATAATCAAATATTAAAAGAATTTAAAATATATTTTTACACTAAAAAAGCAAAAAGAAGTTAATTATAAAAACACCATTACATAGGTGCTTTGTTTTATTCCAAAAATTAACGTAAAGTAACAATTTCTTCTGCAGAAGTTGGGTGAATTGCAACACAGGAATCAAAATCAGCTTTTGTTGCACCCATCTTAACGGCTACACCAAAACCTTGAAGAATTTCAGCAGAAAAATCACCTACTAAATGCAGGCCAACAACTTTTTCATTTGGTCCTTGGCAAATCAACTTGTACTTAGTTGGTTCTTTCTGTTCTTCATCTAGCATAGCATAGTACATGCCTTTGAAAGAAGATGTGTATACTTTCAAATCTTCTTTTCCATATTTTGCAACGGCTTGTTGTTCAGAAATTCCTATTGATCCAGCCTCTGGGTGAGAGAAGATGGCACTTGGAACATTCGTATAATCCTGCTTTTCGTTTTTAAACTTCTCTGGTCCAAATAATCTATTGGCTAATTTTCTTCCAGTCGCAATGGCAACTGGAGTAAGCTCGACGTTACCAACAATATCACCTAAAGAATAGACTCCTTTGATATTGGTGTTTTGATATTCATCAACGATGACCTGGTCCAATTCGTTTAGTTTGACCCCTATGGTTTCCAGACCCAACCCTAAATGAGATTTTCTACCGATGGCCCAGATCAAGCAGTCAATGTTTTCCAAAACTTCCCCATTGTCAAAAGTGATTTTCTTAGTTTTTCCATCATTTCCTGATTCAACCTTTACAATATTGTGCTTCTTCAAAACATTAATACCCTGTTTGATGTATTCTTCAGTGATTGTGTCCTGGATTATGTGATCAAAGTTTCTTAGTACAGTTTCCCCTCTTATAGCTAGGGAAACGTTGGAGCCAAGAGAGTTGAAAACACCAGCTAATTCAACAGCTATATACCCAGCACCAACGACAACAACGTTTTTTGGTTGTTCCTCCAACTTGAAAAATCCGTCAGAATCAGTCCCGTTTTCATAGCCAGCAATGTTCTCTGGATGAACTGGTTTGCCTCCTGTAGCTATTAAGATCTTGTCAGCTGTGTATATCTCGGTTTTACCTGGTTCATCTCTCAAAGTTACTTCGACTGTGTTTTCTTTTACAATTTTTGCAAACCCATAAACGTAATCGACTCCTTCTTTGGTCAAGTTTCTTTCGTAAATTCCAAATAGTCTGTGGATGTAAGCATCTCTTTTCCCTTTGAAACAAGACCAATCAAAGGTTAAATTCTCTTTGTTCAGTGGAAATTGCTTGTACAGTCCGTAATTGTTTGCATGTTGAACTTTTTTAGCTAGGTCAGCTGCATTCCACATAACCTTTTTGGGAACACATCCTGCTTGAACACAGGTACCTCCAAAATTCTTAGCTTCAACTATCAACGTTTTGGCCCCATAGGAGGAAGCTCTTCTAGAGAAAGCTGTTCCTCCAGAGCCTCCTCCAATAACTAGAATATCATAATGCTTTGACATGTTTCTTGTTTGCTGTATAAATCTTACGGTTTGGTTAATATCTTTCATACAATACAAAATTAAAACAAAATAATCGTTTTTGGTGTTGCTGAACTAGTTTAAATAAGTGTGTTTTTTTTTAACCTACCATTACCTAAATTACCTACGTTTTCTTATTCTACTGGCTCCGAAAGACGTTAATGTAAGGTAGTAGTAAAAATAAACGTATTTTAACCCCGACTTGTCTCAATAAGGAAATCAATGTGATTCTTCATCTCCTGGCTAAGGAAATGTAAAATCTGTATGAATGAGTGGTTTTGAGAGAGAAATATTGCCAGTAATTTGTGAAGAGACATTGTTTTGCCATTTAGTTGAGAACTGAGAAATTTTTGCTGGTTTTCTTTGAAAAGCTCACTATTCATTAGCTCTTTTACACTATATTTGTATATGATGGAGAGGTGATTGATATTTGAGACTGTTTGGTTAGAGACCCGTCTTTCAGAAGAGATAAAATATTGCTAACCTCATCAGCCATTAGCTTTATTTTACTTGGATTTTGAATGCAATGATTGTAAGAATCAAAGGCGTTTAGATCAATTTGAGGAGTTTTTGTTTCTTCAAGTAAGTGCTTTTTAGAGCTAACACTAATGGAATATAAGATGCTTAATGATGAAAGACAGGTCAATGCTGATAATAAAGTAAAAAACCAACCATAGCCGATCTTAGTTACACAACTATCAGCAATAGCACAACTTATTGCAGCTCCAGCATTTCTAATTGCATTCATCATTGCAATGGCAGTCCCTGTTTGAGCTTTAGCTATTTGAGATGCATATGTTGTGGAAGCGTTAGTTGCCCACGTTAGGCCAACACCAATCAAAAACGAGCTAATAAATACAGCTACTACAGATTCAGTAAATTCCACAACCCATCCGTACAACAAAGCGCCAGCACAGGAAACATATATGCCGGCCACTTGAAACAACAATCGTTTTTCTGGATGAACAATAATGTTATGCTTTCTCCAATTTTCTAAGAAAATCTTGCAGATTTTTCCAGAAGTTACATTTCCAAAAATCAATCCTAATCCAGGCACCAAATAACCTCCAGCCATGCTCATATTCTGAAATTTGTAAACTTTTTTTTTTAATTGATGAGAGAAGGTCACAGCAAAGGCATAATATAGAGCAAATTGTAGTCCAACTGAAAAAGATACAAGTACAAAATATTTTAACTTTAGAACTTTAATATAATTGGTTAAATTTAAAGAAGGTGGTTCATTATAAAGCTCCAAAAAGCTTTCGGTTTTACTTATTGGAGACTTTATTCCACCTAAATATATTTTTAATTTTGTAGAATTAAATAACGCTTTCTCTTCAGGAGTTAAAGTGTTTGACTTTTTCATTCCTACAGACCATGCTGGATCTCCATTACCCACTAAAGATCTGCACGTTTCTGGCATTACAAACACAGCTAGCAAAAACCCAATACCATTCACAATAACCAAAACTAAAAACAAATATCTACAATTTTCTCCTTTGGCTGACAATATAATTCCGGCAAGTATAGGAGCTATAATGGGTGCAGTGTTAGGGCCTAAGAAGAAATATCCCAAAATAAATGCTCTTTGCTCAAGTGGAATCAAATCTGTAATTATTGCACAGCCAGTGCTGATGAAGCAACTAACTGCAATACCCTGTAAGGCTCGATAGCAATACAACTGACACATTAAGTTGCTTTTGATCACTTGGCCCAATCTTGTCAACAAGGTGTTGGCAATCATTGATAAAGACAAGCCAAACAATAATACTATTTTTCTGCCAAACCTATCACATAAAATACCCCAAATTAAAGGGCACACGCAAAATACCCCCATAAACAATGATACTGATCCGTTTAATGCTTCTTCTGAAAAATTTAACTTTTGCTGTAACAATGGAATTGCTGAAATGTATATGTTTTCTGCTAATGGTCCCATTGTTGCAATAAAAGAAATGCAAACCACAATTGTCTTGACGTTAAAAACACTGTATTTTATCTCGTTTTTCACAACATCTTTTTCTCGATCCACATTAATTCCCTCTAAGTTGTTGTTGGGGATGGTAGAAGTAGTTTCTGATTTCAAAATTGCTGGTAAAGAAAGATCTGCTCTTGCTTTATACAAATTAAAAATTTTTTTTGACAAGTTTGGTGTTGATTGATGGTTCCAACTTACTAAAGGTTGTATATGTTCGCCTGTATTCTTTAAGAAAGTTCCCGATGTTTGTTCTGCAATCAAAAAGCGGCCAGTAAGGCCTTGTTTTTTGAATTTAGTGTTTGCCTCCCATGAATCTTTTAAAGAATTTGAAGAAAAATTGTTGTTTATAACGTTTAATTTTGGACAAGCTGTGATTTCCAAAGACCTTTCTGTTTCCTCACTTTCTCTAATACTAGACATATCATTATCCCTTTCCATTGTTGGTTAAACCACGTTACAAAATAAAACCAATATCTCTTTTTGAGCAGAAACAAAAGATTATAATATAGCTTCAAAAAATTTACAGCTACAAATAAATAATTGTTTTTTTTTTTCTTTTGTGATTAAAAAAGAAGTTTATTTAATATATGTGCTTATTTTTTAAAAGGATTTATTGCAATTTTTTTTTGCTGCATAGATTTCTAAGAAAACCTTTTAATCAATTCGACAAAAAGAAAAAGTATTTTTACTGTTGGTTTTGCTACTATTATTTTTAATATTAATTTATACAATAATAAATATAAAGTTAAAGAGTTTTTTTTTTATTTTATGTAATATTCCTAAATCAAAACATTTGTCTTTTGTATTTTCCTAACGGAAATCTGTTTTACCAATACCTCTTTTACCACTGGACAAGTGCTTAGGTAGAGCAACGGTGTTATGTCTATCAGATTCACCAGCTCTAGCCATTCTGTTTCTCTCTCTTCTTTGAATCTTTTGCAATCTTTCGGCTCTAAATCTAGCTTCAGCATCATCAACACCGTCCAATTCTCTGTTACTTTGAGTAAGTTTACCACCTTTAGCAGAGTTTCTTTTTATGGCAGCTAGAGAAGAGTTTTCAGCAACAATAACATCTGCACCAGTTTCTTGGTACTGGTTGTCAAAGGCATTTTGCATAGCAGCTTCTTTCAATCTTGTGGTATCCACTCCAATAGAATCCATATGAGACTCCATCTCTTGGTATGACTTGATAATTTTGTTTCTTGGTAGAACAGCTTTGTTATGTAAGGATTTTCTCAGTCTACCCTCATTGATCATCATAGCTTGTTTTTCTCTGATCCACTTAGCCTTGGCTTTAATGTCTTCTACTTTTTCGGCAGAAAGTTGTTCGTAACCTTCAGCAGAGTAATCTTCATCATCAGAATCGTAGAAACCTTCTTCCATTAATTTTTCTTCTTCTTCTTCTAATAACTTTAATTTTTCCATAATTTCCGGGTCAATATAATCAGCAATATTCTTTCCATCAATGATTTCAGGAATAACATCATTTTTCCATTCATCATCTTCAAATAAGTATTTGTCCTTCAAATTAATATTAAAGACACCAGCACCACCATTTTCTTCTTCAATTTCTCTAGCCAATTTTCTACGGTTTGGATCCTCAGCAGAGTATTTTTCCATGTTTTTGAATGAATCTGGAATGAAAGCGGCTCTTTCTACATCATCTCTTTTTTGAGGGAAAGAAACGTGAATCTTGTTCATTATATTGTTGATTCTTGAATCAGATTTTAATTTAGATTCCATTCTTGAAGAAAGCAACTTGTCACAAGCCTTGTCTCTGACCATTTGTACACTAGCTAACAAATCTTGATCGTTCACACATGAAGTTTCGATCATTTCAACACCTGCCATTTCTTTAACAGAATTGATTAAATCAATGTTGCTTTGATCCAAATGCTCCATCTTAATAATATCAGATTTGTTTAAAACAACAAGAACAGATTTGTTTTGAAACAACGGTTTAATATTGTGGAATAGCTTAACTTGAGCTTCAATAGAGAATCCACATTGTTCAGATAAATCCATGAAATATAAAATACAAGATCTCAAATGAGCAATAGCATAGATAGATTGCATTTCAATATTGTTCATTTCCTCGGTAGGTCTATCTAACACACCTGGAGTATCAATAGCTTGAAATCTTAAATGCTTGTAATCAAAATGACCTACAAATAAAGATTTGGTGGTGAAGGCATATGGCTGAACTTCAACATCAGCCTTAGTGATTCTTCTCAAGAAAGAAGATTTACCAACATTAGGGTAACCACAAATAACTAAAGTTCTTGTGTTTGGATCGATCATTGGCAATCTACCCAAATGTTGTCTCACTTGTTCCAAATATACCAAAGGATCTTTCAACTTCTTGACGATAGTAGCCATTCTACCTAGAGCAGCTCTCTTCAATTGCTTACATTGGAAAAGAGATTGACCATATTTCAATAATCTACAGTAATCTCTTTCAACTTGTTCAA
Source organism: Hanseniaspora mollemarum (assembly GCA_019649515.1). Lineage (NCBI taxonomy): Eukaryota > Fungi > Ascomycota > Saccharomycetes > Saccharomycodales > Saccharomycodaceae > Hanseniaspora > Hanseniaspora mollemarum. Next base: position 229,979 of record JABFEO010000006.1, on the reverse strand, counting down.
TCAGGGTCTTGGCCTTAGAAACAGATGCTAAAGAAATCTTGTAATGGTTTTTTTCGTATAATGTGTCCATCAGATCTTTGTGGAATGGATGTAAGTCATCAATCTTTGGGAATTTTAGAATAATATCATCAATCTTTTCAATAAATCCTTCACTTGTGAATTTAACCTTTCTCAAGTAGAAACCTCTTATTCTTTGGATTTTGAACCCTGGTCTAACAACGGTTGGTGTCTTTCTTTGGGTTCTGTTTAAGACTATGTCTAACAGATCAGTACTGTTAGGAACAGTTGGGATATCCTTCCAAGTCAACTGCATTGTGAAAAAAATGGTAAACTATCAAATGGGACTATGGTTAGTTATTTGCTATCTTTTATAGTCAAACTCAAGGATGAGATTCCAATACCCAAATTAATCTTGCAATCTAATATATGTGATTTTCAGTAGTAGAAGAGCGAAAACGAACCCAAAAGCAGAAAAAGAAAAAAAAGAAATTTGATTAAAAAAGATACCAATTAGGAAATTACAAATATAAGATTTTCAAAAAAAAAAATAAGGAAAAAGCAATTTTATTCTAGCTCGTGATTAAGGCATGTGACTGCCGTGTGATCATGTTCTTGGTTTTTGTAAAGAACGCACTACTTTTCTCTAGACAGTTTCCACAAAAGACACGAACACGGCAGCTTTTTCCTGCGAAATAAACAAGTACTGCAACCCATACCAAAGGCTAATTAGCGACGATTAATTTGCTAAAATTGTTTTTGTTTGCCGTCTTTTGATTAAAAATGTCCGCACAGGTAAATCAACAACCCAAAATTCAGATTCCCAAGATAGTTATCGAAAAACTAGTAACTATTCTTAGAGACCATCCTGATTTAAAGCAGAGAGAAGGCATATTGAAGCTGCCAAGTCCAGAACCAGGCACAGGGGAACAGTTTAAAAATGTTGAGTTTTTCAGGTTAAAGAGATTGATTAGAGCGATAGAATCCAAGCAATTCGATGAAATGCTGAAAGATGCAGGCGAAGCAATGAAGCAGTTCAAAAACACCACCAGGGACGATTGCATCAGAATAGTAGTACTAATTATTAGTTTGAAACTAGTCACGCCTGTTATGAAACCAACTCATCACGTGCTCAAACGGGACTTCAAAACGAAACCTAACAAGGAGTTTCCGACTTTGCTTCCTATCACTCCTGAAGTTGTGGAAATTGTAAAGAAGAACCCGGATCTAAAGATTGAAGATGTTTTAATAGACTTTGGTAAGGTAGAGCAATCAGACAACAGATACTTTTGCTGGAATATTGGCAGTTTAGATGAAAATAAAAAAAAGGCCAAAGAAATCAAAAAGTCGAGCAGTTTGTGGGACAAATTGAAAGTTGTGCTGATTGTGTTTGTTGGTATAACTTTGGTATTGTATCCTGTCTGGCCATATACAATGAGAGTCGCCGTTTACTACTTGAGTTATGGTGTTTTAGGTCTGTTGGGAACTTTCTTTGCCATGGCTGTTCTAAGGTTGTTACTCTACTTAATTACCTTACCTATTTTGAAATCCAAAGGTGGTTTCTGGCTTTTCCCCAACTTGTTTGAGGACTGTGGTTTCATTGAATCTTTCAAACCACTATATGGATTTGGTGAGCTAGACACCTACTCCTATAAGAATAAAGTTAAAAAGCAAAAGAGCAAAGAAATGAAGCTTTTGAAAAAACAAAGCAATGAGAAGAAGGATTAAAAGTAGTTCCAATTTTTTTTGGGATGCTTAAGGTGCTTTTGCCCTTATAAACAAGTAGTTGAGTAGATGATATGCCTTTCTCTCTTACTGCTACTATTGAAGCACCCAGTCATGCGATATATAGATATATAAACTCTTTAGCTAACCTCTGAAACAGAAAATTTTTACCCGGTAAAAGAAATGAAAAAATACATATTTAGAAATTTCATTAAGAGTATTTCAAGTCAGCCCCACAGTTAATAGCAATAAAGAGAACCCGCCACAGTGAGAGAACTGCAATTTATTGATTGATATTACCAAAGTACCTTCAGAATGTCAGGAAATAATAACAACAGTTTAGTGTTTAACATGTCTACAGGGAGTTTTTCAGGACCCAATATGTCTGATATAACAAATCATCAAACCCAGGTTTTATATGAAATGAACAGAGACAGAATATTAGAACGTTTACATTGCTCAGTTGTGCTTTTGAAACGATTAATTTCTTTGATTGAAATATCCAATAGCAATGAATCAGAGGCAAACTGCATAGAGTTGAACTTGGATTCGCTGGTTGACAACAGTGAAATGAGACTCCTACAGTTGGACTTTAGAAACTCATCAAGATCGAAAATCCTCACCAGAACCTCAATTTCCCAAGACGATATTACACTTGATGATGAAAACTTGAAAACTATTGAAGATTTAAAGATTAGTGATGGAACTCTAAGCACAACTTTTGTGTCGAAACTAAGCACATTAGAACAGCATTTCAGCAATCTAACTAAAAGGGTGACAGATCCAAATTCAAAAATTTTGATTTGCGGAGATTTAAATTCTGGTAAATCATCCTTTGTAAATAAACTATTAAATTTGAAAGATCAGCAAGGACAATGCATCACATCCCCTATTGATCAGTTGCCCTTGACATCAATTTTTATAGAATTCAAGCACGTCTCCTTTAACTACTTAAATAAAAAGCCTGAAGTCCATGCCATTATAAAAAAGGCAGAAGTTGGAGACGATAATACTTTCTTGAATATAGTTGAAAACTATGACTGTATGGATCCAGAAACCTATGATGTTTTTGATTTAAATATGTTGCAGAAAATGGTTTCTGATGAAACCACTAAAGATAAATACACATTACTGGTTGTCTACGTGAATGAAAGCTACAATGAGGATAACAAAGAGCAGAGCCTTTTGAAAAACGGAATTGTCGATTGTTCTGTTATTGATTCTCCTGGACTTAATGTTGATGATTTTGTTACAAAGGATATATTTTCCAAGCAAGAAACGATCGATTTGATAATATTCATTATCAACGCTGAAAATCAATTAACTTTGAGTGGAAAAGATTTTATAAATACTGCAAAAGCGGAGAAGAATTTTATCTTTTTTGTAGTTAATAAATTTGACCAAATTAGAGATAAAGATAGATGTTCTCAATTGATAATGAATCAAATTCAAGAACTAACGCCTCTTACTTATAAACAGCATGACGACTTTGTTCATTGTATTTCCAGTGCTCCAGACAGTGGTGATGATGATTTTCCTGGAGAGAATGAGGATGATGACAACAATAACGCTGATATAAACTTTAACAAACTAAGAGAATCCATTAAAAATTTTGTTGTTCTTAAAAAATCCAAAAACAAGCTTCTTCCATCTCAAACATTTTTGAACAACCTGTTAAGAGATCTTTACTTTTTGACAGATACTAATATCAAAATATACCACAACAGAATTGGCTTCATAACAGATAAAATTAAACAAATTAAACCAGAAATTGATTTGATTTCAAATACCAATGTAGATGTAAATAAAAAAATTGATTATTTGATTGATAATGTAGTGGATTCTGGTTATGATTTTGTAAAGGAAACCATCAGCACCTCATTGGACGATGTAGTACTGCCAGAATATAAAGGCCTAACTAATGTTTATGATTATATCTTGGAAAATCTTGAATGCATGAATGATAAGATTGAACAAAGTGTGCTTCAAAGTGAACTTTATGGAAAAAGCATTACCACAAACACTGTAGATAAAATTTATCAATTGAACAATGTGAAGGAAAGCGATAGACCATTTTTTGATCATAGTTTAATGTTTAGTTCAAAAGCAAATAATGGTTCTATTGAGTCTTCTTTATTTAATGATGTCAACGTTTGGTTTGAGTTATCAGATTTATTTGAACCTTCTTGGGATGGTTTTATTAACTTTTTGATTTATGGAGGGTCCATAGTCAACAAAACTTCCAATATTGAAGGTAACAATCTGCAAGACGCTTCTTTTTTGAACAGAATTGCTTCACAGCTTGGCTCAGTTTATAAGAATCCTGCTCTTATATTCAATTCAAGAATACCAGCATTGGCATTGTACTCCTTGGGTGGTTCAAAGATTGTAAATACACTGCTTGCATATGGGTCTTCAGTACTAACATGGAACTCATTGATGAATATAGCTACAACACTGGCCGCTACCAGTGGTTGTTTAATTGGAGCTTATTTAATAAATGACTTACCCAGAGCATTGCCATTCAATTTGATTTCAAAATACAAAGAAACATTAAAATTAATTGATTATCCGCATACTCAAGCTGTCAGAGTCACTAAGGATATTAGACGCATCTTGAAGATACCACAATTAGAGTTCATTACAAAGAATAACTTAAGATTATTTGATGTGAAAGAAAAAGAAAAAAATTGGCAAAGCATCCTACAGAAATTAAATAGCAGCGCTGAATTTTTGAACGAGTATCAAAAAGATGTTATAGAAGAGCAACAGAAGTTGATGGAGATTGTTGTCGAGTTGGATTAGTAGCAATCATATATATTCTCGTTTTTATAAAGCTTTTATATGCTAAAAATAACATTCTAACCAAAAAGTTTGTTTACATCTGTAGTTTTTCTTGTTAAATGTTTTTATTTTTTTTTAATTGAATAGTTTTAGTAAATAGATGTAAACATTATAAAAAACACATAAAACAAAAAATATTTTAAAGAGGCTTGACAGAAGATTTGTAGTTGTTACAGGAGCTTAAAAAGTCGTTTGCCAAAGAAGAAATTTTTTGTTCTATTGCACCCAAAGAGCACGTAGCACATAGCTCTTAGCCACATTCTAGAACATCAGTGGAATGAAAAAAAAAAAATCAGTTAAAACAGTACCAAAAACAATCTGCGGTTTAACAGAGACAGGTACCAACAAAGGCAGCTATACGCAAGACTATTGATGCCCACTAAATTAGCAAAAAATTTCACTTTTTCTTGAAAGCCTCTTTTGGAGATAACACAATTGTGCAGTTATACGGAGCACTTACATCGAACCTGAGACAATTTAACAAAGTTTTTCCTGTTGTAACAACATATAAAGAAAACTTTTTGTACGTAATAGCTAAAGAGAGGATATTCCTGCTATCCAATGCTTATAGTTAAGCTATTTATTTTTATTTTTACTAAACGATTTCCTTTTTACAATGATCTAAATTATCCAAAGTATTTTCCATGGAGTATTTTTCATTCTCCGGGGATTATATATAAACTGCACTTGTTTTTTTTCGGTTAATTGCATTGTTATTTAAATCATAAAAAGTGAAAAGTTGTTATGAGAGAAGAAAGTGCGAAAGGGTTTGATTATGCAAAACCATCGGAATATATCATATTTGAATAATAATAATGGCAGTTTCAATCTTACCTGAAGATAAAAATTTTTCTGCTTCTCCTATTAATGAGCCTAGTAAAATATCTGACAAGTACCCGATTTTAAAACCTTGGAAATGGTCTTACACCGGAACAGTTAACCAAATAAACTCCAATTCTAAGGAACTGACTCTATCTTCAGATGGATCTAGTATAAAATATCACGATTTTGTTGACAAGTACGTACCAGAGTTCAGAGAAAATGCCAATTTTTCATTAAAGCCAACTTTGTTTACCGGTATGCTTCAAACATTAGGTTTAGCCAACCCAGGGTTAAACAAGTTCTTTAAGATTTACTATGGTAGAAAGCTGTTTACGTACGAAGATGGAGGTGTGTGCTCTGTTGACTATGTTATGAATAATGATAAAAACTGGATTGATAAATACAAAATTTCATCGCTAACAGCAGCTGGACCATTTGAAAAAGAGATCTTTATTGAAGATGCCAAGCTAACACACCCTGAAGGCTGGCCAAGACTGCAACCAAGAACAAGATACTTAAATGAAACAGAAATCAATGAGATTAAAACTAAAAAAATTACGAAACCTTTAATCCTTCTTTGTCATGGTCTTTGTGGAGGATCACACGAAACAATTATCAGAGCTATGGTTGATAAAATTGATTTAGATGTTTTTGATGTTGCTGTTATAAATTCCAGAGGCTGTGCCAGAACTAAGATTGTTACTGAAAAACTGTTTTCCGCTTACTCCACTGGGGACATTAGAGAAGTTGTGAACTCTAAATTGAAGGAAAATCCAGATAGACACATCTACATGATTGGATTTTCCTTTGGTGCTACTATCCTATCTAACTATTTGGGAGAAGAAGGTGAAAACTGTCCAATCAAATCTGCCGCCACAGTTGGAAATCCTTGGGACATGATTTACTCATACGAAAAAATGACTTTTGATTTTTGGGCAAGAAGATTGTGCTCAAAGAGCATTGTTAAGTTTTTGGTAAGAACAGTGGAAGTAAATATGCCGGCTTTAGAAAAATATAGCAGCTCAAATAACAGCAATGTTACACATGTATTTACAGAGAAAAATTTGAAATTAGCCAAAAATTTCAATACCACTGTCGAGTTTGATGACACTTTTACTGCTCCATACATGGGATTCAACAACGCTGTGGAATATTACTCCAATGCTGGTTCTATTAACAGATTACCTAACATCAAGATTCCTTTGTTGGCTATTAATGCTGAAGATGACCCTGTTGTTGGAGAAACATCCAAAAACCTAGAAAAGCTGGTTTTGAACAATGAAAACGTCATGTATATCAAAACTTCTTTGGGTGGCCATTTAGCATACTTGACCAGTGACAATGATTCATGGATCACGAAGCCAATTAGCAAGTATTTTGAAAACTTTGAGAAAAATATAGCTATTTAGAGAAATAACGAAAATGATTTTGAATTCAAACACAACAGCAAAATTCCTGCCACTATATACAGTAAAATAATCCTTTTGGTCTCTGCCACTGCAAAGCTGCCTGCAATTTGTTTCTGGAATTAAAACAGAAATCGTTTATGGCCAATTAATTAAACCAGATCCCACTTTTATCTCCGGCAGCGCGGAAACCTTTGTGGAGCAAATTGAAGCCTAAAAAATTTTCTTCTGCAAAGGCATCTATCTCCCTATTCCGCCTATTGAAAGAAGATCTCAAGGAAGGACAAAACCCACTTTTCGACTTATATAAGATACAAATCCACTACAGGATTGCTAATATATAGAAGAAGTTCACATCACAGAAAAAACCTACATATAAAAACATAACCAGCAATGCCAGCCCCTCCTATGCAATTTGGTGGATACCAACAAGAACCAAGCACCTTTGATAAAATGAAAATGGGTTTCATGATGGGAACAGCCGTCGGTGTTTGTACCGGATTGCTCTTTGGTGGCTACACCATCATCTCCCATGGCCCCGGTCCAGACGGTGCCGTTAGAACTCTGGGTAAATATATTGGAATGTCTTCAGCCACATTTGGATTATTTATGACTGTTGGCTCAGTCATCAGAAGTGATGTTGAGAAGGAGATTGATATGAGAATGAATCATAAAAAATTGGAATAATTTAGAACTAGATATATACTCTGTAAATATAAGCACGTAGAGAAAGATATGTTAAGGTACAACTACATTATATAAGACTAAAATTAACAACTTTGATAAAGCAACGCTGAATAAAGGTTCAAGTGAAATAAGACTGTGCTGATCTAGCGGGCGAGCGAGGAAGAAAAAAAGCCGAGGAAATTTTTATTGCCAGAGTTAAAAGAAAGTGAAGAAAACTGAGAGTTACGGATAAGAAACCAACCCTTTTTTGTGATTGTATTTGAGCCATACTGCAATGTTTTTACCTTCTAACGGTGTCAGAGCAAGCAGGGTAATGTTGAGGAAAACGGAGCTGATTGGGGCAAAGAGAATACTGGCTTCTAGAGCCCAGGCCTCGAACATGAAAAAGCCCAAGGTTGATTTCTCTAAAATAAAGACGTGGGAGGACTTGAACAAGCTGCAATCCCTTGATGGTATGCCAACAGAGCAGCTGGAAAAGATTTTGAAGCAGAAAACAATTCAGATCAAATATGCCATGAATCCGAACAAGCCTATAAAAACGGAGACTGAACTGGAATTAGAGTATGTCAAACAACTGAAACAGAAAGAACATGAGCAGAGAAGCGAGAAGTGGACGAATTTCAAAAAAGAGTACGGCTGGAGCAGTGTGAATTGGATTTTGTACATTTTCATAGGCTACTACATAGCGAAGAGCATATCATTGGAGATGAATTACCACATTAACGAAAAAATTCTGAAGGAAAGACTAGCCAACAAAGTTGAGGAGTTTGAAAAGTTCAAGGAAGAACACAGAACCAAGATTGAGGAAACAGCTGTTGAAGATACAAGATCCACGAGAAGAAAATGGACTTTTGGACTTTGGTAGGGCATCAAAGAAAACACACCAGCACAAGAGCCGGTGTGTTTGTTCACTGCCACAGCAATGTATGTATTTTTTATATTTGTCCCGTTGTAAATAGAGTAACAAGTTTCAGCAATATGGGGTTGGGAAAGGTTTTGGGGATGGAGTGTATTTAAAAATAGTATATATAGAGATTGGTGACTTTTCCACTTATACGGCGAAGGAGCCAATTTGAGGAGACGTGCCTGATAAAGTGCACTCCCGGTCCTCGAGGTTAACGCTGTAAGAAGTGAGTTTATCTTCATACAATATAATCAGGTTTGGAATTGCTGAGCTGGATTCGTCTTCGCCAGTTTTGAACTTCTTGTTAATTCGTTCAAACTGAAGAATGCAGCTTTTGAATTCGTGTTTTTCATTGTACTCTCTCCTTATATGGCTACAATGCCTGATATGCTCTCTTTTTGTGAATTTTTTGAAGTATTTGTTAAATCTGCTTGCATTCTCCTGTCTCATCTCCCTCATTTTGTCCTCGTAATCTCTCAAATTGAAAATATGAATAATTTCAGAGTTTGAGACTAATACAGCTATAAATTCATTATTTGAATCGATAACCAGCTGCTCAATTCTGGTAAAAGTGCTTCCCCTTCTAAATTCCGCAAAAGGTTTGGCGATAGTGTTGTTCTCCATTTCCGCAATGTTAAAGCATCGGATAATGGTACCTTTGGATGAACAAGTAACCAAAATATTCCCATCCTCTGATAGGCACATTGTTTGGATACCTGAGTGATGCAAATTTTTTAAAATTTTTTCAAATTTCAGTGTTGTAGTATTATAAATTATAACGTTCCGTAAGACAAGTTTCGGTCTGTCTATGGGTTCAAGCTCTCGAATGCTGCTGCTTGAAAAACTCGTTGTATCAATCACAGTCCCTCTGTGTATATCCTCAACACTCTGCTTATTGCCCGTGCCACTACTGTAATCTTCAATGACCTCAAACTCTTCCTTTATCAAAGATGTGTACACTAGCTTATCATTTTGAAAGACTATGCAGATATTACCGTTGCTGTTGTTTTTGTAATAATTGATAAATCTATTTTTAAAGCTGTCAGGAAGCCTCTCTGTTTTTTGTTCAGACTTGCTCAGCAGCTCTGTTGGCACAACTTGTCCTCCTTTATTCATTTGAATTGCAGCAGAAATGGATTTCGTACTGCTGAAAAGTTGGTAATCATCAAAGCTTTTGTAAATGTCCACTGTGTCTAAAATTTTCAACCCATCTAGCAGATCATAAATTACAATCACTCCATTATCCAGAACCAGCAGCAGCCGTTCCAATTCTATATTACTTAGTATCGACTTGATGTTGGCATTATTCACCATTTTCAACTTCAGAATCAGCGTTTCTTTTACCATGTTATAAAGTTCTAAGCTTTCCAAATCAGTTGAAATCGGCAACAAGGACGTTTCGTTCAAAAAAGTCAAAACCGGCTTCTTGAAAGAGTCAATGCTGTTTGTCTCATCAAGTTTAAGTTTGAATATCAACCGTTTGTTTTCAGTTGAAAGGATAACCAGCTCGTTGTCCAGCGTATTGCAAATTGCTATCTGAGTCCCTTGGGGATTTATAGCAACAGGCGCAAACATATCTGTTATTAGTGTTTTTGGTTTACCTTGTTTCAGTTCTCTATTGGCCCCTTGGCTATCTTTAATGGCTTTTCTAATTTCGTGTTTCGAAAAAGAGCAGTCGCGTGCCACAGTCCCCTGCTATTAGGTGACTCTTAAGGCTCACCGCTAAAACCGCTTTGCAAGGTTAACAATCTGAGGATTTCTTAAGTCCGTTTTCAGTTTAATCAATTGGGAAAGTTACAAACAAAAAGAATAAAAAAAGAATATATAGCCACAGAGTCATTAATTCACGTGCACATATGTACATAACTACAATCATATTTTAGTAGTCTAGAGCTGAGGGACTGTGCGAGTGCTGCTCGTGATCATGACCGTGGGGTTCGACAGATTTGCTAGCTTTAACATTTTGCTTTTCCTTCTCATGCACCTCACCTGAGTCGGAATGCTTGTTATCCTCGCCTGCATCAACAGGAATTGACCATGGCTCAACTACAAAGCCATTTTTTGATATGTGGTAGACTATTTCGTTCAAGCTTATACTCATATGGCCGTATTCTGAAACCTTTCCCATCTTGGTGATATTCAGCATACCTTGCTGTACTTTGTTAGGCAATCCCTGAGATTTATAATTCTTTGTAAGATAATCAATGGTTTGCTGGTCAAATGATTTCAATTCAATAACTGTATTACTGAAATTTTCCAACAGCGGAAAGTTTATGTCAGTTGTCGAGGTGATTAATGTGAGAAATTTATTTTCGTTCAAACTTTGCAGATGCTTTATACCGTTCAAAAACTTTACAATGTTGGATTGCTGAAAATAGATACTTGGATAGTACTTCGGATTCAAAAAGTTAGGTAGGTACAATCTTATTAAACGTTTGGGATTTTTAACAATAGCTTGCTGAATTGCCAATAAAATATGCTCCAGAGTATTCCCAAGAACACTGATCTGCAAGACTTCTTCTTTCGTTACTCTGGGAAAGACATTGCTTTGAATATCCAGTCTTGGAACAAAATCCAGGTCCTCTTTTAATTCTCCGTTCCCAAAGCTGTTCTTCAAATTCTCGTTATTTTTCATACCGTACCTCCAAGCAATCTTCAAATCTTGTCTTTTTTGTTCAACATTTGACAGTTTTGAAACAATGCTATCAGCATCAACACTGTTCTTATCACCACTGCCTTTCTTGCTCTTGGAAACATAAACACCTGGAATATCCTGCAAATCAATCCATTCACCAATAACAATACCCAAATGACCTATTTTTTCACAATCGTCAGCTGCTATATCTTTTTTCATAGCCCTTCTCTGATGGTAAACACCTGTGGCCAAAAACTGCAGCCCTATAGTATTTTGAAAATTCAGGGAAGTCAAGTATTTCAAGCTTTGATCTTCTTTACTGGATGTGTTTTTGATCAAGGTAGTTGTTCCCACAGGAATACCACCGTGCTGCTTGAAAACCAATGAATCGACAGTGGGCGAGCCTAGAGAAGTTACTTGAATATCACTCGATTTGCTAATAGATGGTTTGCACCCTAAAATGTTTATTAATGGTAATTTAGGTGCTTCTGGCTTTACAGTTGAAGTTCTTTGCAACAATGGCTGCTGCGCTGGAAAGGACTGTCTATTGGCACTTCTTCCCATTCCTGTAACCGGTCCTTGGTCTCTTATAGTCATATTGTTTACTCTTCCTTGTAGTTGTCTGACGGATGTGCTATTTCTGCCTAAAGAACCCCCACTAATAGTTTCATTTCTTCTTTGAAAAGACATTTGTATACAGTTGCTTGGTTCCAAGGCGATGATAATTAAAAGTCGCTTGGATAGTGCTTTGTGTGAAGAGCAGAACCTCACATTTCTTTTTCCTTTGGGCAACTCACGGGTGAAAAAAAGGAAGACAGGTCATGTGCCAGATGCTGAGAACACAATCACAGCCTCAAGAGGCATGTGACACAGAGCCCATTTCAAAGTCACATGCCTTCTACGGCTGCTTCTTCCAACACCCAAACCAAAAAAAAAAATCACATCACGTGCTAAAATTTGGGTGCAATCTGCTGTCCGGAGGTCGCAATTGAGTTTCTGTTTTTGCGAGACATTTATCCTTCAAAACCGAAAATAACGCTACAGGATTTTAATCCAAGTCCTGTGATTTATCCCGATGGTTATAGCTTTTAGTCTTAGAAAAAAGCGCATGAATAACCGAATAAATATTCACAATGAACTTCGTCCAAGAGTAAAACTGTCCTCTAGCAAAAAAGAAAAAAAATAGCGCAAATTGCTTATATACCAAGTATAAAATAGGCCATGGACGGGAACGATAATTTATTGCATTAAGGTGTTGAGAAGGAATAGGAGAGTAGTAAAGTAGGTGACCCGAACAGCCCCCCCCCAAACAGACCATAAAAAGGATTTTTGCTATTCAAAAATGTTGTCTGCCACTAGCTTTGTTGCTATCAATAAAAGATCGATCAGATTCATCCAGACTGAGTTACCAATTAAACCAGTTATTGATATGAAATATGACTTGCACTTACCAGAAAGATCTGTTATTGGAAAACTCCCATACCATGTTAAAGAACCGATTGTTTTTATCCACGGTCTTTTTGGATCCAAGAGAAACTACTTCCAGGATTGTGAGAAGTTAGCCAATCTGCTGCAAACCCCAATCTATACTGTTGACATCAGAAACCACGGAGACTCTGAGCATGCTTTGCCTTTTGATTACGAAACCATCTCCAATGACCTGATTCATTTTATTAAGAAACATAATTTACAGAAACCATCTTTGATCGGGTACTCTTTAGGGTCAAAGGTTTCTATGTTGTCGCTTTTGAAAGAGCCAAGCTTGTTTAGCTCTGCTATGATTATTGATAACTCCCCAGTTCAGCAACCTGAAATTGTGCCCTTCTTGAAGATATTCAGAAAAGCATGTGTTGAAACAGCTACAAAGTCTAAAATTTCTGCTGACGATAAAGAATACAGAGCTAAGGCTTCTAAATATATGTCCAAGTTTATTCCAAACGCTGGTATCAGAGGATACCTACTGAACAATTGTTTGAACCACAAACCAAAATATCCATCTCCTGTTATTAACTACGACGACGGAATGATTCACTGGAGAAATCCCGTTGCACAATTGGGTGGTTACGCTGAAGAAAACGTTGCAGCTTGGCCTGCTATCCCTGAAGGTGCTCAGTTCACTGGTCCTGTTGGCTTCTTGAGAGGCACTAAATCTGATTTTGTTTTGCCAAAAAGTAAACCAGCTATTCAAAAGTATTTCCCAAACAACAGAATTTATGACATTAACGCTACCCATTTCATTTTGAACGAAAGACCTCAAGAGTATGTCACCATGGTAGCTGATTGGTTTAAGGTTGGTAGACACGAAGTTGAGAAGTTGGAAGCCAAGAAGCAACTGCAACAAGCCAATTTATAAACTAGGGAAGCCCTAAAGGAACAAACTCAAGTAACTGACGAGAAAAAATATTAAAATAACATTTATATACATATTCCAGCTTTTTTTTAAAGACATCCTTGCTTAACAAACAGCACTATTGCAATATTTACAGGAAGCCAAGTAGTCCATCGTCCTTTGAGTTTATTTTTTTTCAATTTTTGAGGGAGATCCAAATAAAGTATCAACTCCTCTGTTGTTCTTTGGGAATGGAATAACATCTTTGATAGACTTTTCATTCAACAAAATTGATAAAAACCTATCCCAGCCGACTGCAAATCCGGAGTGGGGAGGACATCCCATTTTGAAAGCATTTAGCAAATGGCTAAATAGATATTGCTGCTTTTCAAGATCTATTTTCAAGAATTTGGCAAAAATTTTTGATTGCAAATCATGGTCATGGATTCTAGTTGAGCCACCGCCAATTTCCATACCATTAACTACTAAATCATAGTGCTGAGATTTGATAAACAAAAGCTCATGAAAATTGATGTTTTTGTTCAGTTGCTTTTCCAACAAAGGAATGTGCTCCAACTGGCACATAGTGAAGGGATGATGTGTTGATTCCAGTGACCCAACATCATAGTTTGGATATCCTTTAATTTTTTTGGCGTTTGGATTAACTACTGGACTAAACAGAGGGAAGTTGGTGACCCAGGAAATAATATCTTTTTCAGATTTGGGAAACTTTTTATTCAAATATTCGTTCAAGAAGTCTAATTTAGATTGATACAAGATATTTCTTGTTTTTCCCAATGGCGTAGGATTTTCAAAAATAAAGCCATCAGCTTCTCTATCACTTCCTATAATAATATCCCCAATTTTTAGGTTTAAAAATTTGGTAACTAGTCTTGGAGATTCAATAGTGGCAATCCTGGCAAATACTTCACTCCATTGATCTAAATCTTCTTGAGTTAAAATTCCGTGAATGACTGGTTTTCTGCTTTCATCTAGATAATGCTCCTTGTTCAACAGCCAATTCTTAATGGCTTTTAATTCTTTCTCAGTTTTGATTATGTTTGGTAGGTGAATAATTTCAAAATTACCAAAAACAGGATTTGTCAAACCAGCTCTTGCTCCAAACTCTGTCATATTGATTAGTTTTAAGGGTATTCTCAAATCAGGTTTATCTGAACCAAATCTTGTCATTGCATCAACATAATTTAATTTTTTAATATCAGTTTCCTTCTTGACAATGTTCAGCTTACCATCGGATCCCATTGAATATAATAACCTCTTATCCTCATGATAGCTCCTCCAAGATCTGCTTATCACCTCACCAACAATCTCCATAACCTCCTTTCCTGTGCCAAAAGATATTTCCATATCCAATTGGGTGAATTCTGGTTGTCTATCTTTTCTGAAAGTCTCATTTCTGAAACATTTGGCAAATTGATAATACTTGGAAACACCTGACCCCATTAGCATTTGTTTAAACTGCTGAGGCGATTGTGGAAGCGCATAGTACAAATTTGAGCTATTGGCTACATCTTCATCATATTGGACGAGGTATTCTTGCGCACCCTCAGGTGTGGATTTAAAAAGCAAAGGTGTCTCAACTTCGATGAAAGCGAGCTCATCTTCCAAATATTTTCTTACTTCGTTTTTTAATTTAGATCTCGTTTGCAACATCTTAGCATATTTAGGGGTTCTTAATTGCAGGAATCTGTACTCTTCTGGGATCTCATTTGCCGATTCCAAGGTTGTTAAGTAAGATGGCACTGGAGAATCAACTTTATTTAGGAGCTTCAGCTCATCCAATTTAAACTCAAAGTTATCTATATTTTCACGACTAAAAACTTTGTTTGATCTCAATTTCAAACTTCCTTCAACCTGCAAACAGTCTTCTACCTGGATTCCTTTTAATTGGGCTTTGCTTCCAACGAGAGTCATTAAATTTCCTTGGTTGTCTCTTAGTTTTGTTTGATACAAATCTTTTTTAACCTTTATGGGCTTCTTATCTATCCAACCATTGATTAAAAAGCTTGTAGTGTCATATTTGTTGGCATCAACTATCTTCAAAACATCATTAATATATAGTGTTGAAGTTATGGGTTCGAACTTAAATTTACTGAGAATTGATTGGCTTGTAGATTGATACCTCTTGCTGACAATGTTTTTAAGCATTTTTGTTATTTAAAAAGTGTAATGACAGCAGTTATGGTTAGTGATTGAGCCCTTCTATATTAACCCCTTGAGATAATTGAAAATGAATTTATATAAGTTTTGTTTATTAAAAAAGATTTTTCACATTTTTCAGAAAATGAACAGAAACGAGCAAATTTCAGCCGTACAATAAAAAAAGTGAATATTTCAAAATTTCACGCTATATAACACCAGCTTATTCTCTTTACTTAAACAGTAAATCTTATCGTTGTTCATTACTTGAACATCGACAATACTGCTGCCATTATGGAATATCTGCTCATCAACTAATTTTTCTTTGCTTAAAACATCGAATATTTCCAGTCTGCCATCTTGTTTACCATTTACAACATAAACCTGTTTATTGTCATTTTTATTATAAATAAAATCCAGACCTGTTAACTCATTATTTATGGGAAGTTGCGTAGCTTCATCATGGAAAGTTCTAACAACTCTGCCCAGTAAATAGTCCCATAATTTCACCACCCCGTCCAAAGATTTAACCAGTAAATACATGCCGTTTATAGAGAACTTTACTTTAACAATAGGCCGAACTTGACCATCGTTAGCCCAGTCCTTATCATAAGTTAACGTCTTCAAACAGTTTCCATTACTGGTGTCAAAAATTCTAATAAGTCCATCATAAGAACCTGTGGCAAGAATGGAAGAGTCGTAAAAGGGAACATCAAGACTCACAATACAGTTGCTGTGAGCTGAGAGCGTTTTCAATGGTCCTGTGATCAATAATTCGTTATTTATTGATTCTTGTGTTAAAATTCCTGACGCATTCAGGTTCCAAGTCTTGAGATTCTCGTCTAAAGAGCCTGAAAATAATATATTCCCTTTTGATGAAAATTTCAAAGTTGTTACTGGGGCAGTGTGAGACATACATGTTGACAGGCTTCCAAGTGATAAATGGGTGAGCTCTATGGTGGAATCATCTGACGCTGTTGCTACAGCTTGACCATCCGGAGATATTTGAACATCGTTAATGCCTCTATAATGATTTGTTTCTATTATTTTGTATTCGCTTTGGAGCTTTGTTAACAAAGCATCATTTTCTATGAGTAAAAGCTGTGTTGAATTTATGCAAATGCAGATTTTAGAGTTACTTCCTTTTTTACAGGAAAAAAGAGCAAAATTTATTGCCTGAGATGAGGACTCTATTTGAAGTTCTGAAGTTTTTTTTATTTCCATTAGCCTGTGGTGGTCTCATGAGTGGTTAGTTTAACGAACTCCTCAGGTGTGGGAGTCATTCTGCTTGGCAAGAAGGATGCATGTCTAAAGGAAGCCACGGCAGCGCAAAGACCATATGGTCACATAATCACATGCTAAATCCAAATTTTTGGCACGTGACAACCCATGGTGGCAAAAGCGAGAACTGAATTCCCCCAAAAACACCATGTTCCTCTCTCAAGCATTACACAGTCAAATCACTGCCACCCAACAAACACACTAGTTTCTTCAATTGAGCAAGCCAAAAAGAACCCAATTAAAACTAACCTAATAAATAGTCACCACAATGGATTTCATACCTTCTGCAAACTACCACTCACAAGTTTCTACTATTAAAGACAGTGAAATTGTTAATAATGCTATTCCCTC
This sequence comes from Hanseniaspora mollemarum, assembly GCA_019649515.1. Classification (NCBI taxonomy): domain Eukaryota; kingdom Fungi; phylum Ascomycota; class Saccharomycetes; order Saccharomycodales; family Saccharomycodaceae; genus Hanseniaspora; species Hanseniaspora mollemarum. The sequence continues at coordinate 212,838 of JABFEO010000006.1, read as the reverse complement.
TTTGCCAGATAAGTTGAAACAACAATCCACAGTTCCAATAGCTATGAAAGTAACCGGGAAACATCCTTTACAAGAGAGATTACAACAGTGGGAGCACAAGCAGTTCCAGTTAAAACTAGACCAGGAAAAAAAGGTCTTTGGTTTGCATTTGCCAATGAAACTAATGATGGAAAAAGAAATCATTGACTCAGTTGACAACTTTTCAATTGTGAATGAACTAAGAAAAGAATCTCAGTTTCATCCAGCCACCAGTGTGCATCAAGATATCATCAACAACAAGGAATACGATATAGACTATGAAGACGTATACTACACATCCAACATAATATCCAGCAATTCCCAGAACAACACAGAAGTTCATGCTGCTATTGAAAAGCAGTTGAAGCTGTAAAATACCTGGTCCCAATATGATTATTTTTATATATGATGTTCCAGCAGCAGCAGCGCTGCTAAAACAGCTTGTTAAATTACCTGGGCCAGGAGAGAACACCCCTGTGGCACGTGATTTGTCTTTTGCTTTTTCTGAGTGAAAATTTTTACATCCTATTTTAGCGTGTGCGAAAATTTTTTAGTTCCTGTTCTCTCGAAAAAACGTGAATTAGAGCCTTGCCGCAAAAGCTAAAAGGAACATCCAAAGACCAATTACGCCATCTACGCCAGAAGCACCTGTCTTTTGCTTATAAATAGGTTTATTTGTATTTAATTATTTACGCAGCGAATTCTAGATTTTTGCTTTTTATTTACAGCTGAAATTCCTCATAAACAAGCAATATTTATCACTGTTGAGGTCTTATTGTATAAACCTATAGCACAACCCAATCTGAACATTTTACCTGCAATAGTTTTCTCTAGAGGTGAAAAACCAACATCAAAGCTTACTTTAACTTGTAGATAAAAAATTGAATCTATAGACTAGTCGTTTTTCGATCTGATCATCACATATTCCACCAGTCAAGTTAAGCAATGCAAAACAATTTCAAAAACAACGACGGTCTATCCAGAAGTTCAACTCCTTCCTTGGGATTTGCTTCTTCTTCGGGGCATTTATCTAATGTTCAATACAATTCACCTTTGAATGCCTTTCAATCTCAGCAGCAACCCCACCAGAATGGATTTAATTCACCTTTGAGTCCTTATGGGAACGCCGTTGGTGGAAATTCAAATTTTAACGGTTTTGCCAGCACTCCTCAGCAAGTGAATGCACCTCCAATCTTAAATATGAATGCGAGCAACAAGTTTATGCAACCACCACAAGCTTTTAACCCTATGATGAAGACCTTTCCTCCAAGCTCACATCTAGCTGTACAAACACCGCAAATTTCTCAACCCATAATCTCTGGAACACCGTACCAGCAAATGAGTGTACCAAATTTAGTTTCAAATTGGAACTACCTAGATATTAATAACGAGGTTAGAGGTCCATTTACTTCAATGCAAATGGATTCTTGGTTAACTGGCGGGTATTTCAATAATGACTTGAGGATATGCCATGTCTCTTGTTCTCCAATGAACCCGTTTGATGACGTTAAAGTTTCATTGAGCTATCCCTATGGGCTCAACAACACAAAATATGTAACATTAAAGGAGTTAATGGAACTTTCTAATGGAAATTTCAATCAAAACACTTTTTTTAACTACGATTGTCTATGTACAATGATCATGAAGGACTTTTTAAATAGAGGCTTCGCAGCAAATATGAATTCTCCTCATTTGCAAGCTCCGCTACAGTCACAAAAGGCTAACATGATGAAAAACAACACATTGCTAAACCCTGTGACTCCACTAGTAATGCAGCCTTTTACCAATGCAAATAATGATCTTGAGAAGCCATACAAAGTTGTTTCTCATGATGAATCAATAAAATCAAGCGAAATCACGATGCCTATGAGTAAAATTAGCAGTGTAGGCCTTGTTGAAAATAAAGAGACAGTGTCTAAAAGCACTATAGCAACAACATTGTCATTTAAGGAAGCTTTGTCCCTCAAAACACCATCCCATCCCGCTGCATACAACCATGTTCAAAGAAAAAAAGTAGGAGTTCATCCTTCAAACACTAAGATTACTAGAAAAGGTATTTACGACCAAAACTACTATTTGGCTTCTGATTACACTTACAATGAATTATTTAATCATGGTATAAAGGACGCTATTGGAAATGAGTGCAGTTATCAGGAACACACTGCATACATGCCAGTAGGTAAGGTGGTGGATGATATTATCGAAAGCGAAAACTGGCCTGATGATTTTTACAAGTCGCAAGATTGTTTTGCTGCTGAGGATGATCTAGCTAAGCTAACGTTTAATCCTACTGTTCCTCAACCTGAAAAGGTTTCAGTTCCAAACAAGGCTGAAATTTTAAAATCTAGCAAATATTTTGCTAGGGTTCATGAAACTAGGCTTAAATCTTCTGGAGATTATTTATCTGAGCCAACTCTCCTTCAAGAAGATATCATTGTGTATGCATCAACGGTAATTCAAAATTTGGTTTACAGCATTGATAAGAGAACACCTTATATTGACGGAACAGTTATAACTTACTTGTCTAAAGTCAATGCAGATGTATTGAAAAAACTATTTGTTGCCATAAGAATTATTTTGGATTCAAAAGTACCTTTCTTCAACTCTGTTTACAGCTTTGTTGCGGACAATATTTGTACACTACTTCCTAAATCCCATCTAGTTTTCAATAAAAGTATTGACTTGCTGGATCTGCCTTATGATAAAGAAACTTTTGAATTGCTTTCCAGTTTTTTTAAATCTATTGATTTCGCTAGTGCAAATAGCATAGAATTCATTAGGAAATCTATGGAAATTTTAAAATTCTTTGATGCCAATAATGAACCATACAAAAACTCTCCAGTTCTTTTGACATTTATAAACAGTCCTGAATATAAAAAAGCAAAAATTGATTTGTTAATTTCTAGAATTGACGATGATTCTTCAAGTCTAAAAAAGAAAAAAAAGAAGAGAGGTAATAATGAAGCTCAAATATTCAACGATACATGGAAAAATGTTGAGTTGAATTTATTTACCAAGGATTTACCAATTCATTATTACTTAACACAAGGTCTAGATCCTAGAGCTAACCAATTAGAAATGACTTATAAAGCAATGCCGTTGTTTTTCTGGACTAAATATGAGGCCAAGAACTCTACTGTTATTAAAGTTGACACCCCAGTTCCTTTGAGCAAGTCCATAGATAAACTTGTTGAAGTTAAAACAGAACTTAAAACCATTAATAACAAAACCACTGCTGAAACAAAAAACAAGAAATTAACTTCCTCCTCTGAGGTATCTTTGGCGGCTGATCATGGGATACTGAATTCCCAAAAGATTAAGCCAAATACTACAGATTCTAAAGTTCATCTCAACCTAAAGGAAAAAAAGCTTGAAAATAAACTAGAAGAGACAGTTATTGTAAAGAAATCTCCCTTTGCTTGGGAGAAGGACGAGAAGACAGTAGCTAAAGCTTCAATTTTGGATATAATCAATGAAAAAAAGAAAGAAGAAAAAAGATTAAAAGAAGCAAAGAAGTCTGAACCTGTAAAGGCATATGAAGCCCCAAGAGATTTCATAAGAGAAGCCTTGTTAAAAGAAGAAAATGCTGCTAAGCAATCCAGTGGTGCTGGTACTTTATTGCTGAAGAAAAACGAGTTTACAAATTCAGACTTTAGACAGGTGATTGAGCAAAAAAGAGAAAAGGTTAGCAGTGCAAGTACTGATTCTTCAAGTGCAGGAACACCCAAAAAAAATGTTATGCCAGATACTTATGTGGTGAACAGTTCAAAACCAAAATCAAATGCTCGTGATGCTTTATCTGAATTACTTGAAGAAAAGAAGAAACTTGGTCAATCCAAGGCTAAAACGCCTGTTTTCAACGACGATTTTATAAAAGAACAGGAAAAATTGTTGAGAGAACTTGAACTAAAAAAGAAGCAAGACGATGCATCATGGGTAACTATTGATAAGAAAAAAGCGCCTAAAGTTAAAAACGGCATTCAAATAGCCAAGACATCCAACTCAGCAATTTTAAACCCTGAAAAATTGAGAAAGATTGCGGGTCCTAAGGCTTTGAAGTCTGCAGTTCCAGAAACTAAGACAACCAATACCAGCTCCACTTCCAGCGTAAAGATACCATTTTCATCTCAAAAAGAATTCATTCAATGGTGTGAAAAGAACTTGGGAGATGCTGATTTTTTGGCAGTCTTATTTTCAATGGAGCAAGCAAATGTTTCGTTCTTTGTTGACATGGTCAATTCCACAGCTTCTAGCAAGCCAAAGATTAATGGTAAAACAGCGGCAGAGTTTTTCAAAATTAAAGCGGCACTAGAGAATTCCAAAGGCTTTTTGTCGTGGAATGAAGCTCTGTCCAATTTGAACACTAAAGATGATGACTGGTCTTTCCAAACAGTTGTGAAGAAAAAATAAGATTTATATACCACCGGTTGATGTTTTATATATTTACTCGAGCTTGTGTTGTAATTTGGCTTCATAGAAAGCAAACCTTCTCTTTATAGCTTCGTTGAAGCAAACGTTTTGGCATAGTTCTACAAACGTTTGGGCATTCGTGCTTTTTGTCAACATCCCATATTCTCTCACACAGTCCTGTAGCTCAAGTTCTATTAATTTGAATTCTCTTTCGTATCTTTCAAAAAAGTCTTCCCCCATAGACCCAAGTTTATAAAGAATGTCAAAAGTTTGTTTGGTTTCGGTTAATTTAATTTTGTATCTTATAACTGAAGCTCCTCTGTGAATTAGAGCTGAAAGCAGCAAGTTGTCGTCTATTTTGTTGGATCCGTTGTTAGACTCAAACTTGTCTTCTTTAACTGCATAATATATTTCCCTTGGCTTGTAGTTATCTTCAAAAATAGAAGGCGTCTCTAAGGACTTAGCCTGATTTTTCTGTGCTATGTATTTTTGTAAGTAAACCAAAGAAAACAGTAGCAGAGATACATAGATTATTGGTGTAAAAATGGATATGTTCTTGTATTGTGACTGCTGTTTGGAATCAAAGTTTGTCTCATTGAAAGAAGTTCTATTTGAACCCGTTTGGGTCTGGTTAAAATTGCTACTGTTCGACATTCCTGTAAACTCTCGTGGTCTGGTTTTTGTCTTTAGAATCCAATATGATATATATAGTAATATACTACCCCAATAAGCTTGTGCTCCAACAGCCAAGCATGTATATATATTTAGGCCATAATTCTGGTGTAGGCTGTTGTCACGTTGGGAAACCTGAACAAAAAAATTTTCTCACCTAGAGAAACGTGAACAAATATTCGACTGTGAGAAAGCGCGGCCTCTGGCTAACTGATCTGTTAATTCCGATGATTTCTCCTAGTTAATCCTGATAGAAGGAATGGCTATTGATCCCAGCCAAAGAACTCACTATATAACAAAAAGTGGGAAGAAAACAGAAAAGTGATATGGAAACTGAGGATGGGGGACTGGCTAGGCGTTCTAACACCCATGCTAAAAAAAAAGAGCCAAAAACGCCAACAGTGGCGTTTTTACTGTCGAATTTTCGGCTGTTCATATTGAAGGCTACGCAATTGTATCTCCGACATCCATTGAAACTGTTTAAACCTATAAGCTACGATGCCTTGTTTTATCTGAGGATGATTGACAAGTATAATAGTGGGGTCAACAAAAACAAGAGATATTCAAAAAACACCATCATAAACAATATCATCACCAATAACTCCTTGTGTGTTGTGTTCCGAGCAGCGAGGAAAAACGGGTTCAGCACTCTTTATGACAAAGTTTTGCCTCCTTTAGTGGCTAATTCTATCTCAGGAACCATTCTGTTCACTACCTACTTGACACTGAACAAAATGAACTGTGATTTACCATTTTTCAATGGATTTGCCTCGGGAATAGTGAACAATTTTGTAAATACTCCTCTGCAAAACTTCTACGTCAACAAAATCATCAACAACCAGGCAGAAGTCATTGATTTGCACAAAAACAATGGCTCATTAATAAAGTACATCATTAGCAACTTCGACAAGGACAGTGCTAGGAGCAGGTCTGCACACGGCAATAAACGTCACGTGATGCTTTTGGCTTATGCCAGAGAAGGCCTTGCCTATGCAACGTACTTTTCTCTCTTTGAGAGGCTGAACAAAAAAGAGCGAGGCGTCTGGAACACCCTGTCTGCAGGTCTGTTAGCAACTGTGTCTTTGCAGCTAATAAAGCATCCTTTGTCGAAACTGGAATCCATAATGCATAATTTTGAAGTCTCCAGCTATCGAGACGTGAGGAGAAGCATCAACGAACTTAAACTCCTTGAAAAAAAATCTACGCTGGCTATTTTGTATCAGGGATTTTTCAGAAACACGTTGTCGTATCTTCCATCAATGACAACCACTTTAATTCTTTTGGATTATCTCAGAGAAATAACGAACAATTGATTAAACGTAAACTGTTATATCCGACTAACCAATATTTTTCACTCACAGTAGTCTTCCCCTGCTGCAATAGTAAGCAAATCTGATTAAGGTGGCGAAATTTTGATTTTGGATCAGCACTGAAACCAAGGACCAATAGCTTTTTATATAACACATTATATACTATTTATTTGGCAAAATGTTGTTGAGGTTCAGAACAAATAGCGGTATGGTAAGAATACCATGTGAACAAACGGAAAAATTAACCGGAGTAATTGACCGATTGCTAGACCAAAATGAAGCCCAAAAAGATAAAATTGATTTGGATTCTGTTACAATAAACTTTGGGAGCTCAAATCTGGAATTGAAGCTGCTCAGTGATGAAACTATTCAAGATCTAGGTTTTCAACATGGAGACATTGTGAATATAAACTATAAGTTAACAGACAAACCTATGGATCTAATGAAAGTGGCAATCAACGAAAGTACCAATTTATCAGAGTCTATTCAGGGACTGAATCTAACCAAAGCATCCCAAGTGTCTAATTTTAAAGAATTACCTGTGGACATAAAATTGTCAGCACATGACGGGCTTATTAAAAGAAACATTAACCCGCTGCTCTGCAGACATGGAGAGAAGGGAATGTGTGATAATTGCTCTCCTCTTCCATGCTATGATCCAAAATTTCAGGAAGAGAGAAGCTTCAAGCATCTTTCTTTTCATTCTTACTTGAAGAAGTTGAAAGACGCACAATTTAACAACCACTCTGCATATGTTCCAAAACCCCTGGAACAACCAAACTTCAGAATTAGCAAGTTAGTGAGCTGTGCGCATGATGCATGGCCAAAAGGTATTTGTTCCAAGTGTCAACCTTCTGCAATAACCTTGCAGCAACAAGATTTTAGAATGGTTGATCATGTAGAATTTTTGGATTCTGAGATAATCAATTCGTTTGTTGATGCTTGGAGACAGTCAGGTGCCCAAAGATTTGGTATTCTGATGGGCTCCTACGAAGAATACTCGTCAGTTATTAATGATAAGGATATGACACAAATACCACCTCTAGGTATAAAATGTCAGGTTCAACAGATATTTGAACCGTGGCAGTCAGATGAACTAGATGGATTGACATTTAAGTTTGATGAAACCTGTGAAAAGCTGAAAGAAATTGTGAGTTTGTTTTCAGTTGTTGATAACTTGTATCCAGTAGGGTTTGTCTTTACCGATTTGACTGATTCAGGCAAAAAAGGCGGCTCTGTGTTGTGTAAGAGACACCAGGACTCTTATTTCCTGACAAATATAGAAATTATTCAAGCAGCAAAATGGCAAAATTTGTTTCCAAGCATCTGTAAGGACAGTGAAGAAGGGTTCTTTGGGTCCAAATTTGTTACTTGTTGCATATCTGGTAACTTGAAAAACGAAATCGACATTTCCACCTACCAGGTTTCTGTGACAGGAGAAGGGCTAGTTGATGCAGACTTTATTTCTGGAAGCACGGATCCCTCAATGTTGTATTTGAAAGAAACTGATAGCAAGAGATATGTTCCTGAAATCTTCTTCATGAAAAAAAATGAGTATGGACTGAAAGTGAAACAAAATGCTAAACCTGCTTTTCCCGTTGAGTACTTATTGGTGACCTTAACTCATGGATTCTCAAAAGACGATGGAGAGAAAAAGCAAATCTCTGGAAAACTGTTTTTGACCAACAGCTCGTCCTTCCCAATAGAAAACAGAGAGATGCTGGGATACAAGCAAGATCACTACGAGTTGAAAACATATCTTTCTGATTTGATCTACGGAGAGGATTTAATCAGCTTGAGGGAAAAACTGTCGAATTTCCATTTCCTGAACTACATCAGCTCTATGGATATATTATCAAAAAATGAATGGGAACTCTTAGTTAAAGCAGCTTGCGTGAATATTGAAGAAAACGACAATTTCACTGAGCCCTTACTTCAACTTTTGCAGTCTCCGGGATGGCAGACTTTAGTGATGATTTTGCAAGACAGCATTTAGAAGATGCTGATAGATTTATATAGTGACAGGATATGTATTGCACTGTTACCGCAATCAGGTTGATTAGCGTAGTATAAAGCCATTTGATCAAAGAGACAGGCAGTCATGTGACAGACAGCAAAGTATCACATGACTTACACATTTAACTCACGTGCTGAATTGCTTTTTCTCATGTTCCAATGAGGAAACTTCTTGATTTCTCAATGCAGATCCAGAGGAGAGGAACTGAAAAACGTAGCTCAGTTTTTTTCTAGAATGTTCCTGAAAATTTTTTCTGTTCGTTCTAAATGCCATAATGTGTTAAAAGATCTGAGACCCTTCTCAAGCCTATAAATATAGTAGAACATTAGTAGTAAAAAGGACTAAAAAGACATTATTTGTTGTTAAATCCAAGTACACACACGCAACTCAATTTATACTAAAGAAATAATAAAATGAGTGCTCCTTTCGGTTTAGATTTTGGTAATGACACTTCCGTTTTTGCAGTAGCCAGAAACAGAGGTATTGATGTTATAGTTAACGATGTTTCCAACAGATCCACCCCATCCGTTGTTGGATTCGGTCAGAGAAACAGATTTATTGGTGAAAGTGGTAGATCCAAAGAATCCTCCAACATTAAGAACACCATTGGTAACTTAAAGAGAATCATTGGTTTAAACTACGATGATGTTGATTTTGAAGTCGAAAAGAAGTTTTTCAACAAGAACAAATTAGTCAAATTGGATGACGGTAAGATCGGTGTTCAAATGAGATTCAGAGGAGAAAACGTCACTTTTTCTGCTGTTCAATTGACTGCTATGTACTTCGACCATTCCAAGCAAATTATTGAAACAGAAACTAAATTGAACATCAAGGATGTTACTATTGCTGTTCCATCTTGGTACACTCAAGAACAAAGATACGCTGTTCAAGATGCTGCCAAGATTGCTGGCTTGAATCCAGTCAGAATTATTAACGAAATCACTGCTGCTGGTGTCTCTTACGGTATCTTCAAGCAAGACTTGCCAGCCAACAACGAAGAAACCAGTGCCAGAAACGTTATTTTTGTTGACATTGGTCACTCCTCTTATACTGCTTCTGTTGCTGCTTTCAAGACCGGTGAAATGAAGATTTTAGGAACTGGCTTTGATAAACACTTCGGTGGTAGAGACTTCGACAAAGCTGTTACTGAACATTTCATTAAAGAATTCAACGCCAAGTACAAGGTCGACTGTAGAGAAAATGCCAAGGCTGTTTACAGATTATTGACTGCTGCCCAAAAATTGAAAAAGGTTTTGTCTGCTAACCAAGCTGCACCATTCAACGTTGAATCTGTTATGGACGATATCGATTTCTCCTCTCAATTAACCAGAGAAGAATTAGAAGAATTGGTAGCTCCATTGTTGCAAAGAGTCAGAGTTCCATTGGAAAACGCTTTGGCACAAGCTAAATTGACTATTAAAGATATTCATTCTATTGAATTAATTGGTGGTGCCTCAAGAGTTCCATGTTTAAGAGACTTCATTGCTGATAACTACAAGGAAACCTCAAGAACCTTGAACTCTGATGAAGCTATTGCTAAGGGTGCCGCCTTTATTTGTGCTTCTGCCTCTCCTTTAGTTAGAGTTAGAGCTTTCAAGTACACCGATGTCTTGACAGGTGATGTTAACATTGACTTCGGTGACGGTGAATTTAACCCAGTCTTCACAGCCGGTTCTCCATACCCATCCACCAAGTTGATCACTTTGAAGAAGGACTCTGACTTCAAGATTACCTCTCAAAACAGCAAAAAAGAAGTTGTTTCTGTTTTCGACGTCACTGGTGTTCCAAAGGAAGGTGCTGAATTAAAGATCAAGGTTAGAGCTGATCCTTCTGGTTTGGTTTCTGTTCCTGAAGTCTACTACGAAACTGTTGAAGAATATGAAGAAGAAGACGTTGACGAAGAAGGTGAAACTGTTAAGTCCACCAAGACCAAGACCCACCAAACCAAACTACATGTCATCCACACTTCACCATACTCTTTGAGTGAAGAAAAATTATCTGAATTAACAGCTTTGGAATTGGAATTAACTGCCGCTGATACTTTGGTCAAGCAAACTGAAGATGCCAAGAACACATTGGAAGAACATATCTACTACTGTAAGGACAAAATATTATCCGAAGAATGGAAACCATACGCCTCAGAAGCCGAATTGTCTAAGATATCTGCATTAGTCAATGATGCTGAAGAATGGTTGTACTCTGAAGATGGTGAAGATGCCAAGAAGGCCAAGTACGTTGCCAAGTACGAAGACATCACCAGATACTCTAACTTGATTAAGGGTAGAAAGACACAACAAGAACAAGAAGCCACTTTGGTCAAGAAGGAAAAGGATGCCTCTGATAGAATGGCTGCTTTGCAAGAACAAATGGCCAAGGCTAAGGCTGCCATGGACAAGGCCCAAGCCAACGGTGACAACCAAGAAGAACTTGATGATATCAAAATGGATTAAATGATTTTTATGAAACATAAACACAGTCTCTATAAAACGAAATAAAGTTATATATCAGTATTTTTTAATATGATTGAAATGATTTAAACACATTGCTGAGTATTTCTAACCTGTACGGCTTCTCGACTGGCTCCCTGTCTGGCTTTCTGTCTAGCTTCATATTTCAGCCCTGTCTCGGGTTTTTTCCGGCCTAACAAAAATGTAGTGTTTTATTCAAGCGCAGAAAGCTCTAACACAAGGATAACGAAGTGGAAGCTAAGCAGTTTTGTACAAAAGCACCTAAACTCCAACCCATTGATGATCAGTAAAATTCCAGGCCTGATGCAGCCAAAACCGTGTGGGTTTGCCAAAAGAATGATAACGTTTGAAGGGAGTACGCAACTTCCCTTGAAATTTGTTGATTTAACCAGCCAAACGGGTACTAAACAGGCGTTCAGTGAGACATCTAGAAAAATGACTCCCAACTACAAACCGGTGCCTAATGTGATCATAAACAGCACTAATATCCCGCCAAAAATAATACAGGACCTCAAGTACCTATCCAAACCTCCCATTTCACCACATGCAGATGACTGCTGTGGATCTGGCTGCGAGGATAACTGTGTTTTCATCATCTACTATAATGAATTCAAGCATTGGAAGAAAAAGAGACGAGAGTTTTTAGATTTTCTGCTGAAAGAGGAAAACCAAAACATTATAAACGAGAAAGAGTATGACTCCATGCTAAATTACTTGGGGCTGGATTCTGAAGGCAAAAGCACAAGTGATGCGAATCAACTGACCTGGCCAAAAACTCTCAAACCAGGACAGTGGGAGTCGCCGCCCTTGGTGAAGCGGGGAACGCATGAACTTTTAAGCAAAGAAGATATAGTGGAGAGAGACATTGAGCAGAGAGTTCCCTTAGACATCCTCCAATTTGACAGGCTAGAACAGAAACTGCAGGAGAAGAGAGAGCAAAGAGCATTTCAGTCTTCCGCCTAAGAGTAGTCAGCCAATAAGCGGTGAAGCGAAAATCGGAGAATGCCGATCCCGCCCTTATGCAGCAAAAAAAAAAATTATCTAGTTTTTAAAAAATATAGCTGATTCTGATGTAATCCAGATTTAAGAGTCGGCTGAAAGCTGTGTATATTAGCAGCATGACTGGTAATACCTGCTTTCAATTAACCAGAGAATTGGAAAACACAATATCACTACTTTTTTTGTCTTTTTGTATCGGATAATTGCATCTTACCAAGAAAGATGTTTATGAATCAAAAGACTCACATCAAGGCCAAGAAGGCAACAGTGGAAAACTTCAAGAAATACGGTCATCTAATCAAAACAAACAGCATTCCAAAATTCTCTGCCAACAATGTGGAGGCAAACCAGGGAACTGCAGTCAAACAAGAGCATTTGGGGCTAATTGAAAACACCTTTTTAAGCAGCATGGCAAGCACTTTAAATATTCATATTTTTAATTGCAAGGCCAGAGAATTGACAAACAATGGCACAGAATTTCACTGCAAAATTATGGAAAAACATCCTTATTCTTCTCAAGTTTTCATTCCAAAGACTTTTGAGTACGTAGAAAACTGCTATCTGGTCATAGTTTCGCTGGAAAACGGTAAGGATGAGGAAAACGTTGTGGAGGCTTTTATTTTTGATTCTGAAAGCAGTGTTGTATATAAAGACGGTGTTTGGCATTCGCCAATGTGTAATGTTCAAAGCTCCAAAGAAATCATCTCTTTTATTGTTTTGATTAACGAAGTCAACGAAGGTGGTGAGCTAAACTGTGTGGAAGTTGAGAGCGACTTTTATGTGGATCTGTAGCTAAGCGAGACTTCGTGAAGCTTGAAAGCGAGTTTTATATATGTCTATATGTGGGATGAGCCAAGGGGAATGTGGATTTCCACTCCTGGTATCATCTTTGGTCTGATTTCTGTTGTTGAAATGTTATTTTGGCCATCTTCCGCATCACTAAAGTCGTTTTCATCATTATTTTCTGTTAACGTAACCAACTTATTGTATACCAGTACCTGTTTTGTATATATTTTTATATTATCTTCAAGCTGATCTTCTAATTCTTCCATTAACATCGTTGCTATTTTCAAAGTAAGAGTTAGATTTTTCCCCATGCCTTTTATGACAAAGTTTTTTTTAATGCTGAAGTTGCTGTTCTTGACAAACTTGATTCTTTTCAGGATCATTTTGTATGCAGGAAGAACCTTCATATTCGATTTCACTAAAAACGTTAGCCGTGAGCTGCTGTTGGAATTCAAGGGCTTTATGGTTTTTCCCTTAACAAATGTAACTATCTCATCCTTGGAACTCATAATAAGGCAATCGGCTGCTCGGTTGGAGTACGGATAAAGCTTGCAATAGAGTTATTTCTGGGTTAGTTATACTGGACTTGGTCCAGACCCACAATAAAGCAGCTCAGACAAGCAAGATGAGCAGGGCAGGCTTTGTTGGAGCTTTACGGTTTAGTCATGTGATATGTTTTTTGGCTATTCTGACATGTGACTTTTCACTTTTTCGCGTGACCTCTGATCACCGAGTAATCGCATCTGTGTTTCCCGATTCTGTTCCCATAACAGCTACTTTGTGCTAATTACTCACTGATGTTTACCAGTAATAGGCGAGAATAAATATTTTTCACTCTTGTATAAGGAAAGGAACCAATATCGTAGTGAATATAAGGCGCACATGAGCAGCGAAACGTCATATCTCAATGATATGGACAAGCTTAAGAGCTTATTGGTAACATTAGACTATGATGAAAACAGAATGCAGGAATTCATAAGGAACTACACAAGCGACACTGCCAGACCTGTGCATAATAGCGACTACAGCTCAGCTAGGAGCCGGAGTATTGGCATTATAGGTTATGGGGCAATGGGAAGATTATACACCAAAACATTGACGGATGATAAATGGCATGTAAACATTTGTGATTTGCCTGAAAATTACAATTCAATTGAAAAAGAGCTCAAAGAATACAGCAACAAGGAGTTTGTGACACTTTTTAAAGACTACATCACAGTAATTGAGAAGAGCGATTTTATAATGTTTTCCACAGAGGCGCACATTATTTCTGTTATGCTTGAAAATATTAAAGATAAATCAATACTGAAAAACAAAATTTTGGGTGGTCAGTCCTCATCAAAGACGATTGAGGTTGTCAACTTGTTGAAGCACACACAAGGCTTGGATACAGATATAATTACATTGCATTCCATGCATGGGCCTACGGTTCCTACAAAAGGACAGTCTTTAGCAATCATTCCTGTGCGACTACACGACCCAAGAAATTTGGATTTTGTTGATTCTTTCACCAATTGCTTTGAGAGCAACAAAAAGTTCTTGACTTTTATTGCCCATGATAAAACAACTGCTAACACGCAAGGTTTAACACATTGTGCATTTATTAATATGGGCAAAGCATGGTACTTGATAGGTAAATATCCTTGGCTATATGATACCAACAATACACATCCCTTAGAAGTTTTCAAAGTCAATTTAACTTTTCGAATATACGGGAATAATCCACATGTTTATTCGAACCTGGCCATGATGAATCCATATTCTGTTAATGCAATAAAGGTGTTCAGCAAGAACTGTGAAATTATAAATAATATGATAACAACCGGGCAGGGTGACAGTCTATTTGAGATCTTGACAAATGCTTTCAAAAACGTGTTCGGAGATTTTGAGTCTGAGAACGACAGTGATCATTCAGCTACAAACAACGAAAACACCCATCTATCCTTATTGGCCTTATTGAAAACATGGAACGATTGCGGAATTGACCCTATTGCTGACAAATTTTTAAGCACTCCGCTTTATAAACTATTGCTTTCATCTGTAATTAGACTTTTTTCCCACAAAGATTTGTTAGTGATAGCTACAAGAAGCACAAAATACAATGAAGATGATAGAAAGTATGTTGACTCTGTTAAGGAGTACTCACACATTATTGAAGCTCAGGACGTCGATGCATTTAAAGACAGTTTCAATAAAGTAGTCCACTACTTTCAAGGTGACGATATGGAGGCAGTAAAGAAAAAAGCTCAACAAATGATTTTAGAATTGAACGAGTGATTGCCGTTACATTAGCGATTGGATTTATATAGGTATATAATTACAATTTTCTACGTCTTTTGTACTCGTTATAGTTTATGTCACATTGGGGTAGATGGTGGTTGTCATCCTCCCTTTCCTTCTCTTTGTATTTTCTTTTTCGTGAATTTTTTTTGGTGCATATATCTTTTACAGCATAAATAACATCTTTAATGCTTATGGTTTTATCGTTGTGTTTATCTAGATAGTCGTTTTCATCGTTGTCATAGTATTTATTATCATAATCATACTTGAAATGCAATGTTTCTATTTTGCTGTTATTTACATGGGTGCATTTAATCTGAATGCAGTTACTATGGATATATGATATTACGAGCTCTCCATTGGAAATCATTGGTTTAATTGCATAGTTATATCTTAAAATATTATCTTCTCTAACATTTATTACAACTGTGTCGTCCTTAGAAAAGAGGTTTTTGCTAGAGTAATGATCCTTCAAAAGGGCCAAATGTATAGGTTTTTTCATAATTTAAAAATATTCTTGCAGCCTGATTTGTGTGCCTGTTATTTCTGTTTTTAATGCCTTGACTTGAATCTGGAAAGAAGCCTAGCAATTCTTGGTTTTCTTTTCTGGCTTGTAAAAGAAGCCTCAGACAAATTTACTTTAGAGGTTTTTCTTGAACCGATCCAGAACCACTTTTTACAGCAAAAATAGATCTAATATCACGTGACCCTAAGAATGCAAATGTGTGTCACATGATTATTAATTTTTTCACCTATTGATCACATGATTTCTTTTTAAAAACAAAAACTAAAAGCTCTCTGTACAACAAATCAACTGAATATGCAGTACAGTGATGTCGGTCCTAGAATCTCAAATGAAACCAGTATATAACAATTTTGTGTTGACGTCTTAATGCTACTTAAGAAGAATTTAAGCCTATACCGAAAGCAAAGTCAGAATCTAATTCCTTTGTTGAAAGAAAGAAATTTGATTTCGCAATGTACTATTGATAGTTTACAGAAGGATTCCAAATACACTTTGTACACAGGGGCGGATCCTAGTGCTAAGTCGCTGCATCTTGGTAATTTACTTCCGTTGATTCTATCTTTTCATCTTAATATTAACGGCAATAACATTATTTTACTATCTGGAGGTGCTACGGGTGTTTTAGGTGATCCCACTTTTAAGCAAGCCGAAAGAGCAAAAAAGGATTTGACATTATTAGAAGTCAACAGAAAGGCTATTGCCCAACAACAAGAAGCTTTTTTCACTAATGCTACAAAATACTATGAGGATCTGTACAAAGAAAAAAGCATAGCTATTGGAACAAGACAATATGTTAACAACTTGGATTGGTTTGGCGATGTAAGTTTGTTAAGTTTCTTACACGAGTACGGCTCAAATTTTAAAATTAAAGAGCTGATTAACAAAGAATCAGTAAAGCAGAGACTTCAAACAGTCACTAACGGAAGTAACTCAAATGAAATGGATAGCTCTTTATCCATAAAAGAGTTTTTTTATCAGGTGTTACAAGGATTTGATTTCTATCACTTGTTTAAAACCAGAAATTGTGTAGGCCAAATTGGTGGAAATGATCAGTGGGGTAATATGACAACTGGCTTGGAATTTATGAGAAGGCAATTGAAAGATGCAAATGACTCTAAAAGATTTGTTATGACTACTCCTCTATTGACCAATTATAAAGGTGAAAAGTTTGGTAAATCTGAGGGAAATGCTCTTTTTTTGAATACAGACATGACAAGTGTTTTTGAAGTGTACCAATTCTGTATTAATTCTTTTGATGAAGACCTTGAAAAGTTTTTAAAGATTTATACTTTTTTAACTGTTGAGGAAATTGACGCTATTATAAAGGAAAGCGCTGCTAATAAGGCTGAAAAAATTGCCCATAAAGTCTTGGCTCAGCATATGGTTCATCTGATATATGGTAAAGAATACATTCCTTTATGTGAAAAACTTTCATCCATCCTCTTTAACTCTAAAAAGTTACTTGAATTTATTGATGAAAACAAGAATGATGAAAATATTTTTGACAGATTCATTCCTGTGTATGAATACAAACAAATACTAAGAGATACTGATTTAAACTTGACAATTAAGGAATATTTATATGTTTTAGACAGCAAGTTAGAAACATATGAAATTTCTGATATGCTGAAGAATTCTGCTTTGAAATATTACAGCAAAAATGGTGACTTTGAAAAGTTTAAACTCACAAAAGACAAAGGATTGCTAAAAGATTTGTTGGAAAAATGTGAATTGATTAATGGAAAATACATTATATTAAGACTGTCAAAGAAAAACATTAAAGTTATTGAGGTGATATAGATGCGATTTTAACAAAATATAGTTATATATGTTTCACAATTCTGTAAATAGTTGAGCATAAAACATGCAAACAGTAAATCCTTTTTTTCTGGTTTCTTCCTAGATGTTTAGTTTAGAAAGTTTATCCACTATATTGAAATCAGCAGGTTGTTTTGGCTCCTCCTTGTCAATTGGAGGTTGTTGAGTTGTCAACAAGCCACTTTTTTCAACTAAGAAATATTCTAGTTTTTTATAAATTTCATCTTTTTCTTTAATCGTATTCTTCCAGTCGTTGAAAGAAATCCACTGATAGTGGTTAGAAGAATCTTTATTTAAAAACATCAGCAGCTTTTCATCGT
The DNA here is from genome assembly GCA_019649515.1 of Hanseniaspora mollemarum. Lineage (NCBI taxonomy): Eukaryota > Fungi > Ascomycota > Saccharomycetes > Saccharomycodales > Saccharomycodaceae > Hanseniaspora > Hanseniaspora mollemarum. Next base: position 195,214 of record JABFEO010000006.1, on the reverse strand, counting down.
CAATACAAGAAAACTCTAAAGCGGTTAAATTAGATTTATAAGTACCCTCATCAAATGAATATAGGGTTTCATCATACTCCTTTGAATAATTGTAACCGCATGGCAATTCGCCAAGATATGAGCTTAGAGTAATTAATCTCTGTTCATCCACCATTGGAAGTTGAAGTTTTTTAAAAAACCTTGATGACCTCCAAGCAAAAGGATAACTATCAAGTGATACACAATCAGATAATATGTAACAAGGATCACGCTTGTCGATTAAAAATTTATTCTTCTCTTTATTCAAAATGATATGCACAAGTATCTCTTCAGCCAAATTTGTTGTAGGAGATCTCATGGAATACGACTTGTTTCTGAAATAGGCTGCTTTGTGGTAAGATGGATTATGTATATTTTTAATATCTTTTTCATACCTCTTTATGTAAAACTTTTGCAAGTCATGTACCAAGTCTGAATTCATGACTGCTCTTAAAGCAGCAAGTCTTCCATTGTTTAGCAGATTGTCAACACATTCATCCAAATTAAGCCATTTTTGAATCCTCTTACTCTTCTCAGGCCATTCATCGCATACTTCCTCAACAATAACTTGATAGTAAGAATCAATGGCCTTGGGAAAACAAGAAGGTTTTCTCTTGGTCCAGGGAATAAAGTCTGAATAGGATTGTGGATCTCTATAGTCATAATAAGTACCCAAACCCTTGTTAACTTTGCCTTTAATGCCTGCTTCTTCCCACGCCTCTCTTAAAGAACCTTCGCTGAAATCATAAGTAACGCCAGGAATATTTTCATAATTGAAGCAAGGTTCTTTATTAGTGGATTTTTTAACTTTAAGCTGTTTTTCAGCCAAAAAAGTCTTCAAGAACTGATGCTTTTCTATGATTTCCTTTTGTTCATCACGATCCACTTTTCTATAGCGTAATTCATCAAATTCAATGCCACCTTTTGGTATAATAAAATTACCCCCAAATGTGCTTCTGATCATTAAAATTTTGTTTTTTGCTTCGTTTAAAGCAACGCATCCGCCAACAATTCTATAACCATTGATAAATAGGTTCGTTGATCTGTCTGTATTGGCCTCCTCAGGATAAGATGCTATTGCATTCTTTGATAGAATATAATTATCTTTTGAGGTTGTGACCAAAAGAGGAGTAGTGTTCATTTTCAACGTTTTTAATCTGCGCATGGGGTAATTAATTGCTGTTGCTGAATAGAAATATAACTGTCCAGCTTTGCATGAATGTGTCAGTAGAATCTAGTCAACTATGGGAATTTGTAGCACTTCATATGCTCTTGTACAGCTGAGGAAACACGACACGTGATGCATTTTGTTAACAATCGTGAATGTTGTTGGGGTAACCGTACAGTATTGAGATTGCGTCGTTCTTTCAAGTCAGAGAAGTTGTTTTCAAAGTAAAATGCTGTCTTCTTGCTTGAAAAACAAGGTTAATGACACGGTCTTTCCATAAATGCCTATTAATGTTGTGCAAATATAATCAGTAGAAATAAAAAATCAAGAAGCGGCACTCCAAGATTGTAGTTTCCATTTTCCTGCTTTCATCCAGCCAAAATCAGACTATAGCACGTGACCAACTTGTAGTTTACATTTACATTACTTCTTTTTAAAATACTGTAAACCTGAACAAATATTATTAAATAATTTTAATTATTAAAAAACTTATTTGTAAACAAAAATAACGTCATTGATTTTATTTTATTCATGCAACGATACCACCAACACAACTTACTTTTTGCTTAGCACACAGCTATTTATGGAATATAATGGGGAAAAAACGCTCTGTATTTTTCCAGCAGTGCCTCAAGTGACTGAGGTATGGTCTTTTGCTGAAACCCAAGTAGTTTATGGCAAGTTTTTAGGCTACTTGAAACCCGCATTTTTAATCTTGTGGCTTATAGTTTTTTGAAAGAAGAAGGCACCACCTTCACAGTATTTAGTCTTAGTTTTTAATAAGTGAGCTAACTTGGTCGTCTTTGTTATGACCTCACGTATATTTAAAAAAGCAAACACTTTAGTGTTCTATCTTTTGTCGCTATCAGAGGCCAAATACTCAACAGTTTCCTAGAGAATTAAAAAGTTCTTTTGATTAAATCTTTATCGGATTTAATGGAGCTATCTACTGTTCACACCTGGTTTAATTTTTTCCAATAACAGAAAACAACGAAAGGTGTCTTTATTAGCTTATATAATGGTGATAGATAGCTGAAAATAAAAGAGCTTAAAACCAAACAGATATTTAATTTTTGAGTTGAAACGCAGCTTTTTTTCTTTATTTTATTGAATAGTTGCCAGTTTTTTTCAAAAATGGGTCAAATTTTTTCATCTATGTTTGACAAACTCTTCAACATAAACAAGGATTTTAGAATTTTAATTTTAGGGCTAGATGGTGCAGGAAAGACTTCCATATTGTACAGACTGCAGATAGGAGACATTGTAACTACCAAACCAACCATTGGATTTAACGTTGAAACAATCAATTATAAAAATATCAAACTGAATGTGTGGGATCTAGGTGGTCAAACATCCATCAGACCATATTGGAGATGTTATTACACAAATACCCAAGGTATAATCTTTGTTATAGATTCTACAGACACAGAAAGACTGCAACTTGCCTCTACAGAATTAAGAACAATGCTTAAGGAAGAAGAATTAAAGGATGCCTGCTTGTTGGTGCTATGTAACAAGCAAGACTTACAAACAGCACAATCAATAGATAAAATCAACGAAGTTTTACAGCTCTATGATTTGAAAGATAGAAATTGGTCCATATTAGGCTGTTCTGCGAAGACAGGTGATGGCATTAATGAAGGATTAGATTGGCTAATAGATGTTGTGAAGGAGAACAATATAGAATGATAGCTGTTTATATGTATTTGGTGTTTTACGTTTTAAAAATACAATTAAAGAATTGTAAAGATCTTGCATAGGTCTTTTTCGTCAATAACCCCCCCCCCCCCCAGAGCTGTGCTTAACATCTGTTGAAACTCATCTCGAGCTCACTATTGCTAGTGGTACTTTACCGTTGTATGCTCTTGGCCAGTTAAGATCTTCGGGGGGTCTAAAAACCCGAAAAAAAAGCTATACGAGGAAAATGCTTGCGAATAATGAAATAACTACTAGAGGCAAGGGGCTAGCAGAAGGAAGGGGGACCAATTATAAGTAGCAGATCGAAATATTGACATCTATATACATATTTGAAACTGAAATCTTGGCGAAATTGCTTTGGACCCACTATTTTTTTTGACCGTTAGAAACAGAGCTTTTTCTACCTTCCATTATGTATCCTTCACCAATACTGTTGCGTGCTAACCTGCTTAGCTCTAGGTCGCTTAGAAGAAGCACATCGACCAGTTTTTTATTAAGGAGACTGCTTAGCAGCAACAACAAAGCCACTCCTAAACTAATATCAAAGAAGTTCAACAATAAATACTCCTTTCTGAAGCTTGCCTCTTTAACGTCGCTGTCTTTTGCCCTTTTGGGAGCATATGAGTACGAATATATACTACCAAACACAGCTCCAGAGACAGAAATAAAAAAAAAAGCCAATATACCGCCATTGAAACCAGTGGAGGACAGTTTGACATATGAGCAGGGGATATATAAAGAGTCACTAAGACAAGAGGAAATAAATGCTGAGAGGAGCAAGAAGTCGAAAGTGAACTTGTACAAGCAAAAGCTGAAGAACAAAAACCTGGGCTTCCTAGCCAGGAGTTACTACAGAATTATGATTGTATCCGCAACACTGGAATGGAGGACGAAAGACTCATACGCAAAATTTATAAAAGAGCCTTTTTTGATTACAAGTAGAACATTGGAACTTTTGTTCTTTATTTTGCTTCCCACTCTATTTCACTACAAATTTTCTTCAAGCCATACTGTGTTTGTTTCAAAGTTGATCGAAACAATAGAGACAAGGGGAGGCCCCACATTCGTCAAACTGGCTCAGTGGGCAAGCAGCAGAAGTGATTTGTTTTCTCAAGAGACATGCGATCAGCTGGGCAAATTACATTCCATGAATAAACACCATTCTTTAGACAAAACATTGAAAGTGATTCCAGAAGAATACGCCGAAATACTGCTAGAAGGCAGTAAAATACGCACTAGCGATAATGGCGAGCCTTTAGTAACTGAGGAACAAGAGCAAGAGATGATTTTGGGAAGTGGTGCTGTTGGGCAGGTATATACCTTAAATGACAACAAAATGGCAATTAAGGTCATCCATCCAAAAGTTCGGTCCTACATTTCAAGGGATTTAACCATCATAAGCTTTTTTGGAAACATTTTGAATGTGATACCTAACTGGGAATGGCTTTCCATTCCTGAGGAAATTGAACAATTTTCCATCTTTTTGAAGACTCAGTTGGACTTTAGAATTGAAAGCTGCAACATGATCAGGTTTAATGATTTGTTTGCTGATAATGCTGGTGTATACTTTCCAGACATTTATTCCTCCGGAAGAGATTACATAGTAGAAGAACTAGTAGATGGTGTTTCCTTATCTGAGGTGCTGAACTTAAAGCAAAAACTGATGACGATGAAAGGTTACAATCAAATCCAGTTTTACTTCAAAGACATTTCAAACACTTTTGTTCAGTCATTTTTGGATATGCTCATTTTAAAGAATTTTATTCATGCTGACCTTCATCCAGGTAACATTATTTTAACCTTGGATGAAAACAATGAAGCCTTTAAGAAATTGGTAAAGGATGACGACGTAAATGTGGATAAATTTGAAAAAGTATTCAGGAATCAAAAGATTCTACTGAATTATATTGACACGGGTCTTGTGATTCAACTGACACCTAAAAACAGAATTAACTTTATCAATTTATTTGAACAGCTGTGCAACTATGATGGTGTTAAAATTGGAAATTTATTGATAGACAGGTCAAAAACCCCACAGACTGTTTTGCACAGAGAGGAATTTGTAAAAGAATGTGATACTATGATGAAAGAAGTTGCAAAAGAAGAATTTACATTGGGAAATTTTTCAATTGGTGATCTTTTGTCGCAAATGATGTCCCTTGTAAGAGATCATCATATTAAACTGGAGTCTGAATTTGTCAGTGTTATAGTAGGCTTGTTTATCTTAGAAGGAGTCAGTAAAAGACTAGATCAGAATATTAAGTTTTTTGAAGAGTTTGTAAAATATATTATATTGAATTTCTAGTTCTGTAAACACTAAAAAGGTAAGTATATCAATGGAAGAAATTCAATAATTTGTGTGTAAGTTACCATCCTGTTTAAAGAACATCTGTTTTACTAACAATTTATTTCAATTATTTTCAATACCTTATCATTTAAAAACAGAGCTATGCCAAAATTAACTCAGTTTTCCATCGATTTGAACAACAGACAGCTTTTGATTGATGGTGATGTGAACAAATGGAATATGGCCAAATTTATTGCCAGAGTTGAATATAAACAAGAATTTGACAGACTCATGCAAGTGATGGCTCCTATTCAAATAGATTAATACGAAAACAAAGAATTACATCTATAGTTATTAAAACGGCATAGTCAATTACAGGTGATCTTGCCTAAATTGTGTTATATATCATCCGGATTTGTTACTTGCAAGCCATCTAGATTGACTCTATTCATAGTATCAATAGTATCAATAGTTTCTGTTCTTAACCTATTAACGTTTCTTGTATAATACGATTTGGTAGTATCTGATCTATTTCTATTTTTTTTTAATAAATCACCTTTGGTCTCAAAGTTATTTTTAAGCAATGAATTTTTTTGATATCCTTCTGATCCTGGCAGGGATTGCAATATTAACCTTTCTTCTTCATCAATATCTCCTAAAAATGGATTATGAGCACTGTTGTCTCTGTTGTGCACTTTCAAACCACTTCTATTCGATTGCATCAGTTCGATTACTGTAGGTTCTTCGTTTGATAAAAGCTTCTTTTTAGGTGTTTTATGTTTTATATTCTTCGATTTCCTTTGCTGTTTGACAACAGTGGTTTTAGCATTTATATCCTCCACAGGATTGGATTTTAAATTCAATGGAAGTGATAAATTGAAATGTGTTTTATTGGAAGTAGGATATTTGTGAAGCAGTTTTGTAACATACAATGATTTTGGTAAATAAGAGCTATCAAACTCGTTAGCGCTTACCATTTTGTCATTCTCAATTGAATGATTTGGCGACAAAGATTCCATAAATTCTTTTACACTAGTTGGGGTCCTTTCGGTATTTAGAGTGTTTAAATTATTGGAAATTGTATATGGTAGACTGGGCAAAGAAGCCTGGTCAAGTAATAATCCGTCATCTTCACTATGATACAACGATTTTACAGCTGAAAGTTGTGAATGATGTTCATCAAAATGCGAGTCACTTGAATCTGTTTCGCCAACAGAAACACCACTCATTCCGTCGGATGAGCTAGAAAAATCGCTTTTCTCATCTGATTCTACATTTACAACTACCAGCCCACCTGGTTTATTAGCAAACAGATTGGATACATCAGAAGAGCTAGTTGATTCATTGAATTTATGAGTTTGATATTTTGCTGGAGTGTCTATGTAATCAAAAGTTGTATCATGCACTTGAGTGTCATTTTCAGGACTGTTTTCTATTTTTGTATCTCCGTGTTTCAGCATGCTGTTATCTGAAAGATTAAAATCCTCCAATTCGTCCAAATACTCTTCCAGTTGTGACCTTTCTCTATTGTGCTTTTTGAAATCACCCAACAATGGTTGTTGTTGAATTTCAGAGTTCATTTTGTAGTTATGTGATATAATAAAGTCACCGTCATTTGAAGATTCTTCTTCATCTTGACCATTCTTAAGCGAAGTCACATAATCGAAAGTGTCCTCAGCATCAATTTCTTCTTGTCCCTGGTCTTCCGGGAGAGAGCTGCCGCAATCAAAAGCTTCCTCCTCTAGAACTCCTTCCTTTTGCTGAACATAATCTTCTGATTTGGTATAAGACACAGTATCCTCATCTTCAAAAGCCCAGTCGTTGTTGCTAACTACATCTTCTTGAGGTGAAGCTTGCTGAGCAAATAAATTGTAATTACTATCTCCTTCAACAGGATTACCAGCATTCAACGAGCCACTAGTTTCATCCAACAATAAGTTTTTCTTTGGACCTCCAATATTACTATTAATACTGTAATATATACTATTTATGTCAACATTTGGTGGTGGCGGTCTGGACATTACAGACAAATTAGGCTTTATACTATGATCGCTTTTATACGAACTACTGCTTCTTCTAACTAATGAATGCGGTCCGTTTTTAGTAACATGTTGATCACTTAAAATCCTGTTTTCGTTGTTTTTCAGATGGTCTTGAGAATCCAAATGTTCTTCTGGATTACTAACGTGAATTACGGAAAAAGTTTTGAAATTTGACTTAGTGTTGTTAGGATTTGGTGCTGTTTTATTAACTCGCTCAGCATTACTGTGGTTATTTCCAAAAAATATTGATCTTCGTTTATTGCTGCTGTTATTCAAAAACATAATAGACGAGTAAATACTAAGGATAGTGATTTTGGGGTTAAATGGCTCTGATATGTGTCTTGTTATTGCACTTTGTTTATGTGGCTATATCGCTGTAATGTTTTCCCCAAAATATTGCTAAAAATAAAAGCTTGAAATTTGAGCTGACTACGTTACTTCATCTAAATTCATTTGCACATGACCTGCTGAACGCCCATAATACAAACTATGAATGAGAGCAACATAAGCTAAATCCAGCTTCATCGGAGATAACAATCCTTTAATTAATAGTGGTGGGATTATAGCTTTTGATCTTAGTCATTAGATCTCTTTTGATATCAGTCAAGGTTCTTAAACTGTCATTGATTCCACCACCTATTGACAAAACTTTAAACTCTCTTTCTGAATCACCAGCCAAGGCATCAACATTTAAGTCATCTGTAAAATACGAATCGCTTACTGAGACATTGATATAGGATAGAATAATGATATTTGTTGAATATTTACTAGTGTTTTTCAGCTCATTCAAAGAGGAATTATCGTAAAGCGTGATTGGAAGTTTAACATACGTCTTGACAACTTTGTATGGCTTGAGCTTTTTTATATTGTTCAAAGAGGTTATAGTTTTATTTATTGTCAGAAGTGAATATTTAAAGATCTCTTGGACAGACAATACATTTTTATCATTTATATGAGTGATTAACTTTTCTTCAACTTTGTTAACACTTTGTGCTTTTGTTACAACTTCAGCAGCAACATCAGAATGCTGTGTTTTAACAACTCTAGTCTCGGTTTTGGCTTCGACTGGCAAAACAACATTCATTCGATCAGTATTAGTAGGTTTTTCTTTTGCTTTTTCTAAGCGCCTCTGTTTTCTTAATTTAAGTATTTCTCTTTTTTCAAAAGTCCTTTTAACTCTGTTTTCTGCGGCTTTCTCTTGAAGCTTAACAATGTTTATCAATTGCTTTCGATAACCCTGCACAATATGGTTTGTGTTAAATTTTTTGAGGGCTGAAGTAAAATCTAATTCAATAACATCCGTTCCCTTTTCATCTTTTTTACTGGCAGCAACTTTTTTAAACAGACTTATAAACTTTTCATCTTTTGATTTAAACTTTATTGTATTAATTAGTTTCAACAATTGTGAAACATGCTGTGGCTTGAGCTTTATGTTATATATACTATAACACGGTGAGATTATAATTTCACTAAGCAAAGACTTTATGATGTTTAAGTACTTAAACTTATTAAATGTTTGTGTAAAATCTGCAATCTGATTGTTCAGTATAAGATTACATTGAATATATTTATGATTTTTGTAGATGTTTTTTAAATTGATCGAAAAAGTTTCAGGATCCATCTTGCTGTTGATATACAAGTATTTTTTCCTCTCTATGACTATGCTGTATTTCTTTGTATCTTCACAATCATCAAGCTTTAAGAGCTCAATTAAAAGATTACATTTATCGTTGAATGGTTTAAATGGATTGAGTTTACGTTTCTTTGTATCAAAGGTGTTTTCATTGCTAGCGGTGAGCTTTCTTTTGGTAGACGCTGTGCTAGAAACGGTTGGTCTTATATTTTCAAACCTAGAAACACCTCTGAATTTATTGGCATTGTAAGAGCTCATCAGTAGTCAGTTTCTACTGTTTTTGTGGTCTAAACTGACCTAATATATATCCTTCAAGATGGACTCTTGCAAGCGCTTAAAAAAGCTTTTTTGGTAGTTACCCGGCCGAAATAATATGCTAACAAATGCCATTCATGCTGGCATGAAACATCCCTGTTACTTATTAATCTTTGAAACTAAAACTCTGACTATATAAAATTAAGTACCTTACTATATGTTGCTTTTATAACTTCTTTACTAGCTTCATGACTTCTTCATAATCTTCCTTATATTCATTGCTCTTGTTTTTTTTATTGCTACCTGGAACTATAAACAAAGTGGATGTTGCTCTCTTAGTGTTACAAGCGTTACCCAAATCACTTTTACTTGGAATAAAAACAAATGGAATATTATGATCTTCTAAAAAGACTGGCAAATGAGAAATAACATCGTATGGATAAACATCACCAGCTAGTATGACTAAACCTTTGGAGTTGTGTTTAACAGCTTTTATAACTTCTTTTATTCCTCTTTTACACTCCTTAGCTTTACTGCTTTTCTTTATTAACTTAAGAAGCTTCTTGTTCAATTTCTTATCTGCTAATGGTGTTGAAAATGGAGTAATATATGGTAGTCTTTGCTCATATAATGACTCGGATTTGGATTCTTTGACATCCTTGCTGGATTCTTTGCTCTTTGAAATTTTGGCCATTTTTTCCGTTGAATTATGTAATCTAAGCTGTATTGTCAGATAGGGTTAATTCACTGGTTATCTTTACAAGATGCTTCTCTGTCACTATTATAGTATTTAGCTTGAATATTTACAAAATTATATTTTGCAGAAGATGAAAAAAAACTGCAATATATTTACAACTTTTGCATCACCTATTACGGAAATTAATTTTTGTCCCAAAAGAGAAACAATTAAAAAAAAAAGAAACTTCATTTTTTTAACAAAAGCATAAAACAAAACAATATTTGTTTGGAATATTTTCATTAGTTGTGTGATTATTAACAAGCAAAAAGCTGCATGATATATACAATATAAAACTATCTACCAAATCTTTTCAATTCCCAAAATCTAATAGGAGGATATACGACTAATGAAACGGCCATTGCTAGCCACATTGCAGTATCACCATCGTCAAATTTTTTTGCAATTGGACCTATCCAGTAGGTTTGTGCCATCGAGGCAGCAACCATTCCAACAGAGCATGCAAAAGCCACTGCTGCACCAATACCTAAAGTCAATTTATCAAAATCATTCCAAATTTCCCAGTTGTATCTGATTTTTAAATGTTTCAGGAATAACCTATGGTCTTCCTCCGATATCTCATCTTTAGTAGGAAACTCTTTGACATAGAGATGTAAAAAGTATTTTCTAAAAACTAAATTTTCCACCAACAAAATGATAATATAGATAGATAACCAGTAACCAATCATAGGCAAAAAGTTACCCAAAATTGTAGAAAAATGGTTTCTACCAACCAAAGCAATAACCAAGTACACTACATTGACCACAAAAGCCCAAATGTATCTTGGAACTTTGCTGAATTTAATAGACGCAAGTTGTATACCAAAAGCAGCAGAGTAAGTGTTGATAATATTATTAGAAATCAAAGATAGCAATAACACAACTACCAAAAACTTGGCAAAACCGTGATTCCATTTATCGAAAGAGGAGTACAACAAACCACCCATACCAAACTTATCATAAGATTCCATCCAAGAGTCGTTACTCATAGCAATAGCAGCAACCATAACACCCAAAACACCAACAAAAGTTGTAGGAATCATAATGCAAATCAATGTGATCATGAACACAGTTCTCTTTTTTGTTGTTTCAGGAAACAAAATGTAATAATCCGATGTGATACTACCCCAGGTAGATGTTACACTGTAGCACAATGAAAAAAAAGACAGTTTTGCTCCAAGCATGCCTTCTTTTGGACTCTTGTAGGAGTATATGACATCTCTGTAATTTGCACCTGTGGCGATGTACATCAACACAAAAATCAAAATGACTGGAACACTCAAGTACATTTCAACTTTCAAAACTTGTTTTATTCCTAAAGTAGCTACAATATAACTCACAGCACAGACAATCAAAATACCAACCCACAATGGGATTTTTTCACCAGAGATACATGACAAAATTTCACCTCCTACAACAGAATTAACAACAGACCATCCAACAACACCACAAATGGAAACTAATGCAATGAACTTGACAAGATAGACACCAAACAGGTATCTTGCAGTAACCATTTGTCTACAACCGGACTGCGGACCCATAATGGCACAGTAAGCTGCAATCACACACCCAACCCACATACCAATTAATCCAATGACCAAGGAGTCTTTAAAGTCTAATCCAAAAACCAGTGGACCCAAAAAAAAGGAAGACATTGAAGATAAACTTCCTGCAGCTGAAATCCAAAATCCAATAACTTGAATATACAGGTTTAGAAGTTGTTTGTGAGAATGAATCTCACGGATTTCTGGAGGAACTCTTTCGATACCTCTGGTCTCTACAACACCATCAATCTTAGATGAAATATAGCGAAGTTTGTCTAGAAATGCCATTTTTAGTTTATATCCTTGGAGCCCAATGCAAAAAAGAATAGTTTGAGCAATATTGGTTAATAGCTGTAATCTCTACTTTTTCACTCTAGTTATCGCTTTAATAGGCCGCTTTAAATAAGCGAATTTTGGCATACGCAGATTTGACCCATCGCATATTCCTATCGTTTTGACTCATCTTTGTACAAATGCTCTGGTGAAAAGCCTAGGCCTAACGAAAAAAAGAGGTGCTACACGAGACAAAACAAATCGAGCTTCTTAGTTGGGAAATTTTCGCGCGGAGTGGGAAATTAAAAAAAAATAAATACTGACTTCTGCGATAAAAAAGGAGAAGTCAAAATAATGGCTCCAGTTTACGGGCAAAATTTTAACTTCTCTCACCTCAGTTTAACAATATTCATGTGGGTCAATGCTTTGAGGTTATTGTTCTCTCCAATTGAGTCATCAGGATTCATGCAGCTTGCTATCAGTTGCTCCACTGAGACTGAAAAGTCATAGTCCTGATTATTATCAATGGAAGATGGCTTTCTGATAAAAAATGCCTTGGTGATTTTATTGATTTTTATTTTTGCAAGTAGCTCATCAAATTTTTTGATTTCCTTTGGTTGAAGAAAATCAACGATGAAAAACTTCATGTTTTTGTGGAGATTGATTGTGTTTTTGTCTAAAGCTGAAGTGAGTTTTTGATGAGTAGTTAGATGAATATTGCTATGCAAATCAGTCCCGGGAAATGAAGCCTCCAAACTGAGAATTTTGTTTTGTAATTCCTCTATTTTATCTTCAACTGTTACTATGATAGCCATTGGAGCAGGCTTGGAAGAGGCATGGTTTATACCTTTATTATTTGAGAGAGCATGAATTATTGGGATCATATAGCACAAAATGCTGTATCTTTTTGAAGAAGCGTTGTCGATACCCAAAAAAGATCTTCCCCTACGTCTGTTTTCATCAACAAGCAAATTTCTTATAGTGTACTGAGCTAGAGAATCAAACTGCAAGTCTTTGGGAAGATTCATGTTCATTTCCCCAGGATTTCTAACAGGCCTTGAATTTTTGTCAAAACTCAAAGTATTTAATTCTATCTTGTTTAATTTAGCGTAGATATCCCAATCAGAGGAGGTCATTTCTTTAGCATCTTTATCAAGCAGCACTTGGGAGAATGTTGCTGAATAAGAGTAACCGTTCAGTTGCTTCCCTCTTTTTGGAAGTATATTCAACTTGTCCACTTTTTTTTTTGTATTGAAATTGTCGATTAACAAGTCTAAGTCATCCACTGTGTCCTGGGATTCTTTGGCTTCAAGGTCTGCTTGCTGTATGCTATGAGTTGGGCCTGAATGTGGCATTTGTTGATGTTTTTTGCTACTCCCATTTCTAGTGAGTAAATGGATATCCTTCACCTTGCTTTTAGCAAGTAACAGCTCCTGAATTGATAAAGGCCGAGCCATATTTGTTCCAACGTAACTGTTTGTGCTTGGATAACTAAAACCTTCCCATTATACCTGTTTTAGAGACCATTTATTATTGCTGTCACCCAATGTCTTCTTATACTTAACTTTATAACAAGAAAGTCATGTGCATTTTATGGCCGGCGTGAATAATTTTTGGCCGATGACTAAATACGGGAAGGCAAGGCATTTATCAGAATTATATTTTTCACCTATTTAATGAAAGGAAAAGAGCAGGGAGGCTAGATCTTCTCTGAAAGGTAAAAGCGAACAGAAAGAAAATAAGCCAAAACCAAGTATTTTTTGAAAATGGGCGATTGTGCTCCGTCATTTAATCCATTATCTAAGCTTAATAAGCATGTTAATAACTCAAAAAGCTTTTTGCAAACCCAATTGAGCAATCAGCAGCAGCAGCTACAACAACAACAGCTACAACAGCTACAACAACAACAGCTACAACAGCTACAACAACAACAGCTACAACAGCAGCAGCTACAACAACAACAGCTACAACAGCAGCAAAAGCAATGGAGTCGACAACCACTAGTGGCATCTCGGAATGTATCGTCACAATCCCTGAAAACATTAAATGAATCATTGTCTTCTGTGAGTTTGAATAGCAATTCTTGGCATCAGGAGTATCAATTAAACAGAACTCAAGGTAGCTCACTATTGCAAAATGATATTCAAGGAACCAAAAATCAGTATCAAAGATCAGCATCCCCCCGCTCTATAGAATCAACCCCTTTTTCACAACAAAGAAGCAGCTACCAACATTTGAATAATATCCTACAAACACCAACTCAGTCTAGAATGGCTATGATGAGCCTTTCGATGCCAAATCATTTGCAAGATTCGCTAAATAGTTCACAAACACCTCATCAACAAGCCCTGAAAATGGAATTGGAAAATAAGTGGGAATCAGAATTTGCCAAGCACGAAGAGTTGATACAAGACACTGAGAGCGAACAAAGTACAAATATCCAAGAAAACCAATATAAAGATAAATACGAACAAATATGGGAAGATTTGACGCGATACAGCGATCTTCTCCGAAGACAATCAGATTATCTTTTTGTTCAGGATGAAGTTAATTCTTTTAAGAATTTAACAAACCCCTATGAAGCAGGCATGGAAATACTAAAACAAGGTGGTAAACTTTCTGAAGCAGTACTATGCTTTGAAGCAGCTGTTGAGCAACAGCCCAATTTTTTGGAGGCATGGATGCAACTGGGACTGTGCCAAACAAAGAATGAAATGGAATGGCAGGGCATTACTGCACTTGAAAAAGCTTTAGAGCTTCAAAAAGAAAATCAAAGCGGGACTTTGCACTACAGTGACGAAAACGGTAGAGTGGTAGACATAACTGTTGAATTGGGAACCTGCTATATTAATACCGGTATGGATTTGATGGCTTTTAGACTATTTGATCAATGGCTCCATCAGAATTATGATAGATGGCTTTCCGGCTTTCCAGCAGTTGAAGAAAAATTGAATAGCGATGCTTTGCTAAATGGTGAAGAAGTCAGTATTAATAAAAGAGTACTTGCAATGTTTGATTTTGTGGCAAGAAATAATCCCCTTGCCTCCAAAGACAAATCTTTTCAGGTGATTGCCGGACTGTTGAACTATTGCATAGATGACTATGATCTTACAGTTTTTTCATTTCAGAAAGCTCTGGAATTGGATACTCAAGATGAAGTTCTATGGAACCGTTTAGGAGCCACTCTAGCCAACCATGGTAAACCAGAAGATGCAGTCCATGCATATAGACAAGCTTTAGCGATAAAACCAAGTTTTGTTAGAGGGAGATACAATCTTGCCATTTCTTTAATGAACATCGGTTGGTTCAAAGAAAGTGTTGAGTGTTTGCTTGCCTGTTTAAAACTACAAACGACAGAAAATGATACTCCTCAAAACAGGGACAAAAACAGTAGTATTGCTGAAGGATTAAGCAAAGTATTCAAATTAATGAATAGAGTTGATTTATTGGATAAGCTGAAATACTTTAACGATGGAAAAATAGATGTTGATAGTTTCAATCAAGAGTTCACTTTTTGATGCAGTAAGTACTGAATTTTTTTATACACTTATATTGATGTTTTTTAATTATAGACTAGCTGGAAACCTTTTACTAAGGCCAGTGCTTTGCTAACAAAGGAAACAATCATAATTGCTTGCTGTTTGAAGAGCTGCATTCATGATATTTGTTTTTCTTATTTTTTTCTCTCATAATTTGTGAAGATGAATCTTGCTGTTTATAAACTTTCAATCTTTTACCTTTATATTTTTCTCTTAACCACACTAACTTGTATGCTGCTAAACAACCTCTCTTTCAGAGCCTTTTGTAATGCACTAATAAAAGAATTTTGTTAGTTTTTTTATAACACTAAAAACTTAAAATTATAACAATATAAAAGACAAACAATTAGGTTACTAGCTTTCAACTAACTCTATTGAAACCCAATAAAAGTTTATACTGTCTTTTCTTTAAACCGTGTAGGTATTTGATCCCATTGTTAAAACCCTAGCTAAGGCAATAACCAGTCACGTGTTTATTTTATAATTGCTGCTAAATTAATCATTAAAAACGATTGGTTCTACATAACATCGGACTTAAAGCGCATCTATTCTAGCACTAAAAATTTTTCTTGTTTCTGGTTCTCTTAATATTTATCGCAGTTTCAATCATAAGTTGCAAGTTTTTCTAATTTTAGTTGTTGCTCTAAAGTTTCAGTAAGACCATAGGGCGTGCTTAACAGTATTTGAAAAGGAAATCAGGACCTTAGCGTTGTAATTTTCATTCACATACTAAAAAAATGCTTTTATCTGCACATACTGATGGAAGCCAACATAAAAAACAGCTGTATAAAGTTAACCTGTTTTTGAACAAGAACAAAAGGAAGCTGCTGTTGTTAATCACACTATTATTTGTGATTTTTTGGCTCATTCCTAATGATAGCTCAAGCAGCACAAATATAAACTACAACGTGTCCTCGTCCTTGGTCTCAAATGTCTTTTCCGCTATGACAGGAGTCAAAAACAAGTCGCCAAAGATCATAATCATTTTAGCAGCCAACTCTGGAGGAGGTGTGTTGAGATGGAAATCTGAGCAAGAATGGGCAATTGAAAGACTTTCAATCGCTAATAAAAGAAATTATTGCTTAAGACACGGCTATGGTCTTGTCGTCAAGGACATGACGGTAGACAAAAGATATTCTCATGAATACAGAGAAGGATGGCACAAAGTGGATGTTTTAAAACAAACAATGAGAGAGTTTCCTGACAGTGAATGGTTTTGGTGGCTAGATGCAGAAACATTAATAATGGAACCCCAAATTTCAATTGAAGATCATATTTTGAGCAGACTGGACGTAATTGCTGAGAGAACAGTCCAACACTTCAATCCCTTGGCTTTACCAATCAGCATCCCTAATGTTGATTACAGCGAAAAACCTGATTTATTGATTACTCAAGATTGCGGTGGGTTTAACTTGGGATCGTTTTTGATTAAAAACAGTGACTGGACATCTTTGCTGTTGGACATGTGGTGGGATCCTGCAGCTTATGAACAAAAACATATGCTTTGGGAACACAGAGAACAAGATGCTTTGGAATCATTGTATGCCAATGAACCATGGATTAGATCCAAGGTGGCGTTTATTCCATTAAGATCTATCAATTCTTTTCCTCCCGGTGCTTGTGTTGAATTTTCCAATGACGAAAGGTATTTCTACAATTCTCAGGAAAATGATTTCATTGTGAATATGGCTGGTTGCTCATATGGAAGAGATTGTTGGGGAGAAATGGAAAGATACATGAAAATATATGAAACAAAACACAACAAATGGTATAATAGATTATTTGGAATATAAAAAGGTTCATTCATTGAAGAAACTGCTTGGTTAGCAGCATGTGAAGCGATGCGCTGGGTGCCACGTGACACATTTGGACTTTTTGAACGGACCTTATTCACGTGATAGAGTACTAACTCGAACAATTATATAGTTTTTCAAGAATTTTTGTTTTGTGTTTTCCAATGCACAGCTTGTTTCCCAGAAGTGAAAGCCTACATAAAAGGAGCACAAACAAGAATCAATCTACAGCCCATAGGCACCAACTCCTTGAAGCTTCTAATCAACAAATTTTTTGAACATCACTTACGGCATTCTATTTTATTTGTATTGAAACAATTTTGATATTGTTACTTGTTTTTATGCTTTTTTGCGTTATAATCTGCCACCAAAACACGAGAATAAAGAAATTTCTTTGAAGAATGAACAATAGCATCAATCAACCTCAACAGCCCACTTTGAGACTGTCTAATGGTAATATTATATCACATTTTCAGATATCTAATAATGTGCAATTTCCAGTCAGTTATAGCATAGATAATATGGCAACTAAATTAGTTCAAAACGAAGCATCGAGAAAGATTCAAGATAATTTAACCAAGTTTATGATCAAATATTCCAATTTTCAGAATATTAACATGAGCAATTTTTTTAATTATAATGGAACTGCTATACAACCCATTATAATATATACCTTTTACACTCGAGAAAATGATTTCAACAAGATTGATTGGAAACCTATTATACAACGGCTGAATAATAGCAATGGAAATACTGAAGGTTTAATCCAAAAAATAGAAACTATATGGAATTCGTTCATGAAGCCTTTTAGTGATTGGATTCATAAAGATCCAGTTGTTAAAGAAGAGTATGTACAGAGTAAGCTTGAAATAGAAAAGTTAATTTTTGATCAAAAAGACAAACTATCTGTGAAGCTGCAACAAACAATAAGGGAGAAATATGGTGTTAATATGCATCTATCAGAACCGCTACAAGCTAAGGTTGATCAGCATATGAATTTGATGAGACAGCAGCAACAACAACAACAAAATCAGGCCATTACATCAGGCGGACAACAACTAGTGAATACACCTCCACCAGCAAATGGTAAACCAGTTCCAAAAAAGAGAGGGAGAAAATCCAAAAAAGAGAAAGAAGCAATGCTTTTAGCACAACAACAGGGATATATGAATGGTGCAAGCTTCCCTGCAGTTAACCAACCTCAAATACCTCCAACTGCAGTTAAGAAGAAAAAGAAGCTGACAAAGAAAGATATTGAACTTCATAACAAGTTCTTAGCACAAGAAATAAGCAACCAGACAGCATATCTTCTGCAACAACATACCCAAAGAACAGCCAAGATACCTAAAATTTATAAAAATAAAAGTATAAGAAATTATGCTCCTATAAATTACCCTTTAACTCCAATTGAGAAGGACGCTATTAATGTACAAGAATTACAGATGTTGAGACAGTTGGAATTTCTTAAGCCCAAATTGGAACCTAACTTGGAACTACCTCTAGATATTTCCTCAGAAACATTAAATTCCTTATTGCTTCTTTCTCAACAGCCTGATGATGATTTTCATATTGTAATGCAATGTGTTGAAGATTTAGTTCAGCTGGGTGACAAAACCATTTGTAATTTAATTAATAAAAAAGAGGATTCAATTGAATTAAGTACCAACGAAAAGACTAATTATGATTTTATTAAAAAAATGGAACATAATGGTAGCAAAGAAGAAATCAAAATTGTTGTTGACGCTCTGACAGGTATAGAAGTGGAGCCTAGAGACGATTCCCCCCAAGAGAAACCAGGTGCTAGTATTCAAACAGAAAATCTTTCTTTTGTTGATGATAACTCTACAACACTTTTAAATAGTCAATCATCAGATACACTTTCTCTGGTTTCACAACAAAGTAGTGATATCAAATTTGATTCTCTACAAGACGCTTTAGTTCAAAATTTTTTTGATCTTACAAAGCCCATTATAACTGAAAATTACTTGCAAAGTACTTGTGAAAATGAAGATTATTTTAACGTTATGAAATTGTTGACTGTAGTGACAATCTTCAGAAATATTTCAATGGAGAAAACCAAATTTTTGCCTTTAAACTATGGATCTGATGATAATGCAAAAATTGAGTTGAATAGAGCCACAACGTCAAAAAATAACTCAAGAAGAAACGATAATCTATCGATGCAAACTATGTCTGAAGCTGTAGCAGAAAAGAAAATAAGTTCTTTTCCTCATTTTTTTAAAATTTTAAATCAGTTTTTGCATAATTGTCCAGAAGTGATAATTAAAAATGCCAATGCTTTAGTATACACTCAATTTATGAAGTCATGGCTAATTCTAACTGATAACATATGTGAACAACTAATATTTAACAAAAATGAAAATGCTGATGTGATATTTTTGGAGTATTTGATTAACAATCTGAAAGTATTCATCAAGAAAAACAAGGTTCAATTTGATTCTGATCTTCTGATTAGGAAGAATTTTGTTAGTCTTGGTACATATGTTGCAGATATTTTTATTAAGTTGTACTATGTTGCTGAAAGTAACAGCATTATTATGGATGATTTGGTTTTAAGTGATCACATTTTTATTGATGATTTAGTGGGGGTATTGGTTAAAGAATGCTTAAGCTACGAAAGTATTAATTGGGGGCAGCTGAGTTTAAGTGATTTCGAAGATCTGCTCCCTACCTTGCTCCAACCTTTAAATTGTATCCAACTGCTGTTGCAAAAGACTAATACGGAATGGAGCAACTTCGATGACAAAGATGGTTCAGTAAAAAAAAGAGTTTTTAATTCTCTAGAAAAGTGGATAAACGAATATGAGCTGATAAACAAGTTGAATATTTTATTCCAATTTTCGTATAATTTTATGAGAGATAGTGATAAAAACAAAAATAAGTCTTTGCCATCTGGTAAAAATCATAATGCATTAAAGCAAAGGGAGTTTTTACAAAATAAATATGAATCCATGATATCATTAGTTGTAAATATCTTGAATCTCATACATGAAATAGCTCAAAATGACAAAGCACTAAATGAAAGTATTTTATCATTAAAATGTGGTTTTATTAAAAAGAATACTCTACTTGAAATTATCATCTCTAAAAAATATAAAACACTGAATCGGAAGCTAACACTATTACTTAGAAATCAATATGCTTTAGAAAAAACATCTATTTTGTAAGGTTATTTATCTTTTCTTTAATTTTAATTAACATTTCTTCATCTCCTTCTATAATTCTCTCAAGCTCGTCTAAGTTTTCTATAAGTGATGACCAATTCTTGAAATGGTTGACAATCTTGTATGCTTGCAATTGAGATAACTCAACAAGGTTATAAATAACATCCTTTATGTCTATCGAAGCTGTTTGCTCATTGTCTCCTGCATCTTCTGTTAAGATTTCACTTTTAATTTGAGGAACAGCTTCTGTTGTAAAATCATCATCATCCAGAAAAAGTTGATTTTTGGGGTTCTGCATTATGACAGAGCTCACGGACTTTCCTTTGGCAATACAGTCCTGTAAGACAGGATCGGGTTGTCTTTCTTTCAAACGTAGAAAAATGTTGACAGTTTGCAGGGGCGAACTACTCCAAATAACTCTAACAAAAGGAACTTTTATGATCACATCACATAGCCTTTCCATTACTCTAGAATCATTTTGATCTTGTAATTGAAATCTTTCTCCAAACTGCCATTCAATGAGCAAAACAACATTATCGTAATATTTTCCCATTTGTCTCAGTTGCTTGATCAATCTACCATTCTGTAATGAAGCTAATAAGTCAGGAATACTCTTTCTTTCAACAGCTATGCTTGGTGTAAGAATATAATCACCAACTGTCAAAAATGCTGGTTTCACTATAGTTTGTCCAAATCTTGACAAAAGTCCCGGAAGTGGTGCATTGAACTCACGAGAATCAACAATAATTGTTCCACTTCCTGTTGACAAAGCATTTGCTTTTTCGGATGCATTACGAAAGTTTTTCTGCTTGACAATATTTTCAAAAGCAGATATATCTCCAGCAATAGCATCTTCGTCAACCTTGTCATTTGAAAGGTTATAGTCAAGAAAAAATTTAGGAATTGTGTTTCTTTCTTTCAAAAGTCTTACAAATATTTTTTTCTCCCTTTTCAATGTTGTTAGGTGATGTTGCTCTTCAACAGTGTCTCTGTAATATAGCAAATAGATCTTAGTAGTGGGGTGAACATGTTTGTAGAGATCTAATTGCCTAATAAATTCAAGATTTGGCTCGTAAAGAATTACATATTTTGGTTGCAAAGTATCAAGAATAGTTTTGGACTCTTCAGAACCATATCGGCATATAAACAATGAATCATTTGGCTTTAAAAAGGAAATTTTTGAAGCTAGTTCATCTGCTAAATCCAACTCTTCAATATAATCTTTTGCATCTACCGTGGACTCATTCAATGGATCTTTGTTAATTTCTTCATTTAGCTTTTCTATTGTAATATTGTTGATATTGATATCCCCGTCCCCGTCCATATTCCATAACTTTTCAACCCGATCTACCGCTTCATCAGTTCTAACTCTACGACGTTTGTTTAAATCTGCTTTTAGTTTATTTTGCAAGTTTATAGGATTTTTTGTAAAAGTGGCTGACAAATTAATGTCTTTGTTATTTGAATAAGTGGTATAAGTTTTATTAACTGACTCAATATCTTGTTGCTCTTTTAAAACAACGGCTAATTTTCGTAGCATAAACTTCCTTAAATCTTTGTTCATTATAACCTTTCGCAGCTGCCTGATAGTGGAGTCTTGCAGGCACATAATTAATATTGGTGAGTTTTTGTTGTTCAGCATCTTATCTTCTTGACATTCAGATATTATTTTTCTTAGCTGAATCCATTTTGGTTGCAGCTCTAATGCATAGTGGTTTTTGTTATTTGACTCATCTAAACCAACGATTCTTTTTTTAGCCGTTGTTATTATTGTTGTTGCTTCTTGAGTAACGACCCATAGAGCTATCTGCTGGTTCGTTTTATGCAGATCCATAACCAGCTTTAAATTTCTATAAAACTGTATTGAATCTGTTGTGTATATCTGAAAAATAAAACTTCTCAATTGATTTATATCTTTCAATAAATTTTTACTAGTCTGAGACAATAAATGACCAAACGGTTCAAGCTTCATGTTCAAATATTTTATAAAGTTATCGTTTAAGTAATTTAGTTTAATGCTGTTTTTAATTTTATTTTTCAATTCCGGATCTAGATTGTCAGAATGATGCCTAGTTTGTATCAAAATTGTTTTTTCCTCTTGAAAATCATTAATAAAATTCAAAGAAGGATCTAACTTCTTCAAACCTTTAATGGATACTATCAATTCATTTATACATTTATTTAACAAATCACTTAAGGAATGCTGCAAAGTTAGCATCAATCCCGTAGGCTGAATTTTAATTTCAATAAGACTGCTGCTGTCATCAGTTAAGTTAATGCTATTTAAATCACTCATTATAGTTTCATGAAATCTAGGATAGATTAAGAATTTGTCAATATGGAAATTTTTGCTACATGTTCTGAGAGGTTGTTCAATGCTAGAAAAATTGTTGACATTTTCAGAAATGCACTTAACGAATCCCCAGTTGTTTTTCTTTCTGTAATAATCTATAATAAAAACAATGTTGTTAAAAGGTTGCTCAACAAGGGTATCACTGTTCATGATTAGAAAGCCAGTTACTTTGTTTAGATTTATTATACTATTCAAAATATCCACCATCAATACTCTTGAAGAAATTGATACAATACCACCAGAATAGTACATTTCATTGTAAATGGCCTCTCTTTTGTCACTCGTAAGAGTATTAATGTTGTAAGTCAAAGCAGCATTGCTGTCATTGTATGTGTTGGTAAGCAGAAGCTCTTTGATGTTCTCTTTAATCAGATCGTCTGTCTCATTATTCGAGTTTATTACCAATATAAAAGGTTTTTTGGAGCTGTTTTTGTCTCTGCCATCAGTATCAATACTTAAAATATAGAGCAAATTCGAGATAATCAAATTAATGTTCATGCCCTTGCAGATGATAAGCATGACATTTTGCAGAATAATTAGCTCTTGAAGGATCTGATACTGGTAATTTAACGTTAAAGTTAGGATAATTTTAGTAGGTTTTATAGATTCACTACTTCTACCCACATCGGCTTCACTCATATACGGTTCAAAATAAGGAAATCCTTGGCTGACAAATTGTGTCTCTTGTGGGCAATGAACATTGCGCTTAAGACTTATTGGTGGTCTTGGGTATGTCTAGTTCTCGCGTCAGCCAGTAGTCACGGGAGGAAAAGCCAGATTGGCCTGCGCTACCATAAAGTAAAATCACGTGACACACAATTTGCCCACTGCCCAGCGCAGTCATATAATGACTCCGCCATTATTCACACATTTGCTACGACAGCTTCAATAATAACAACACAATTTTTAGGCTGAAACGCTAGCCTTGGTAACATTAAATCTTTCCACAGTAGCCTATTTTCTGCATCAATTACTGACTGTTTGGGTGACTCTTTCCCTGGTTGGTACAGGAAGACGGTCAACACAGTACCATAACTGTTCAGATTAATGTCCGACTTAATTTTTGGTTGGAATTTTTTTCAAGTAATTATTCTTCGTTTGTTAGCTGAAATTGGGATGGTGAAATTTTTCAGCAAGGGAAAAAGGTAGTGAAATAGATTTTTAAGTCGATGGATAGAACGACTTGCAAGTAGCATTTAAAGAGACACCCCAGTTCATAATAACCAATAACAACGCTAATAGGCTAATATTTATTATAACAAAATTTTAGTTATAATAAATAGAAAACTGAAGAGAAGTCAAATAAGAAAAGGACCCCTAGCTACTAGTGAAGCAGTGAAATTGCGGCAGTATAATCGATCGTTGATACAGCAAAAGCCACTACAACTGTGATAAAGAGCTGATTTGAAATATTTTTTGTAAACGGTGCGACTTAGCGTATTTTAACTTTATTTAGCGCCTTTTTGAAATGCACAGTTTACTAAACATCAGAGATACATATTTCTCACACTTTTCATCTGCTAACGACGAGATAAGCAAACCCTCAATATCCTTGGAGTTTTTTCCACCAAAAACTAAAGTAGGTTTAGACAATTTGATCAAGAGAATTGAAAGATTGACTATAGCCTTACAGCCTATCTTTATAACAATAACTTATTCTCAACTGAATAGTGCAAAGACTTTGGAACTTATTCAATTGCTCTCTCAGAATCCAAATTTCAAAAATGTCAATATATGTTGTCACTTGACTTGTACCAATTCTAACACAAGCTTAATAGATAAAACACTGGAGACCTGCAAAAAACTAGGCATAAAAAATATTTTGGCTTTAAGAGGTGATCCGGTGGACACTGAAGATATATGCGAGAATACCAATTTTCAGTTTAGATATGCTGTGGATTTGGTGAAATACATCAAGCGTAAATATGGCGACACATTCTGCATTGGAGTAGCAGCATATCCAGAAGGCCATTACAACAACGATTATAACCCAGTATCAAAAAGTTACACTTCTTCTCAAAACTATCAACAAGATTTAGTATATCTGAAGGAAAAACTTGATGCGGGTGCATCTTTTATCATAACGCAGTTGTTTTATAATGCTGATAAGTTTTTGGAGTTTTACAATGTTTATAAAAAGATGATTCCCGATTACAAAAAATACCTAATGATTCCTGGGATAATGCCTATAAACAATTTTATGATCTTCAATAGAGCGACCAAATTGGCTCATGTGGACATACCAAAAGCGTTGATTGATAGATTTCCGGTGGATACAAGAAATGATGATGATAAAGTTAGAAACATTGGTGTAAATGTCATGATAGAGATAATTGAAAGAATATTTAAAGAAACTAATAAAGAAGTCAACATTTTTCACTTCTACACTTTGAATTTGGAAAAGTCTATAGCTCAAATCATTTCCAAAAGTACTCTATTATCTCAAATTTTGGAGGACTCTGATGACGAGGATGATGAAGAATATGAAAGTGAAGAGGATGAAGTTGTGTTTGATGAAATTGTAGAGGAGGTTTCTTCTCAACATGAGCATAAAAGTTTTCACACCGCTGAACAGATTAAACTTGCTTTGCAAAGAGACTCAGATATGGAAGAGGACGAGGATATTGTATTTGACGAAGAGGATGATGACTATGATGATGAAGAGAATAACAAGGATATTGCTCCGAATGGAGTGCATTATGCCACAAAAGCTCCCGAATTCAAAACCATAAATGCTGTCATGAAAAGAAAAAGATCCTCACAATCATCCATGACATCTGGTTTGCTATCATCCGTGCTTAACAATACATTAAAAAAACCACTCAAACAACATAAAAAGTTGATTAGAGAAATATCCAAGGGAACAAATCCACAATTAGGGAAGACCATTTTGTGGGATGAGTTTACAAATGGGCGTTTTGGTGACTCTCGTTCACCTGCTTTTGGTGAAATGGATGGTTATGGACCATCTTTAAAGGTTGCTCCACACAAGGCACTGCAATATTGGTCACATCCAAATTCCATCAACAATTTGGCTGAAATTTTTGAGCAATATTTGTTAAATTCTATTCCTGTTTTGCCTTGGTGCAATCTTGTAGGATTATCTCCAGAAACGGGGTTGATTCAAGAACAGCTTCTAGCTTTGATAAACGATTGTCATTATTTGACAACCTCCTCACAACCGTCCTGTAACGGGATCTTCTCTGATGACAAGATTTTTGGATGGGGTCCGTTGAATGGTAAAGTATACCAAAAAGCTTTTGTAGAGTTTTTTGTGAAGAAAGACAAATGGGATAAATTGAAAGAAAGACTTGATCACAACGAGAAATTTGGCTATTATTGCGGCTCTCCCAATCATTTTGAGTCTTCTTTCAACAACGACGATGCATTGTGTAACAGAAATATGGAATTCAAAGGTAATATTGATGGAAGCAGCTGCGTTGTAACCTGGGGTGTTTTCCCCAACTCTGAAATCCAGCAAACCACTATTTTGGAAGAAGAATCTTTTAAAGCCTGGTGCGAAGAAGCTTTCCAACTTTGGAAAGAGTGGGCTAAAATATTCCCTAGAAATTCAGAATCACAGAAGTTTATTTCAGGCTGCTACGATGATTTTTACTTGGTAGCTGTTGTTTATCATGATTTCAGCGATTTTGATGGACTTTGGGACTTTTTGCTGCAGGAAAATGATGGTGATTTTGATATGAATTAACACCATTTATATAGACTTTTATTATAGATTTTCTAATAGAGAGATAGTGTATGCATTATGATCGGCTAGCAAAATAGGCTGTATCTTTCTTTTTCTCTGCAAGATCAAGCTTTCTTGATTTAGCTTCATTTCTCGCTTCCAAACCGTTTTTCCAATACTGAATAAATTTGGAGTAGAAATTGTTGTTCCAGCTATCGATTTCAGAATTGGGAAATAAGGATATTTGTGAATCGTTTTCCAGAATTATGGCGCCTCGATTATACTTGAAGTTTTTCAGCACAATTTTGGTCCCCAAAACGGGCTTGCAAATAGGCACGCAATTGAGACTAATGAGACTAGACAATTTCAAAAGACCATCAGAGTCAGGTATGGTAATACAGTTAACATATTTTCCTGTTTGATCTTGCATGATGATCTTCACAATGCTTTCACTTACTTTGTATTTTGACTTATAATACTCTTCGTCATCATCATTAAGATGGCTTTCTTCTTCTTCTTCACTTAATTGTTGCACTTTCTTCTTTTTATGCGCCCTATCTGCGTATTGAACGTCTCCTGTCACCCTTTCACTAAGTATTTCAAGCTGCTTTTGCATGGACATAGAAATATCTTCTATGAGTACTATTTGAAATATGAACTCATATCCATCTTCTGTCTGCGCATTTTTGATTTCATGAATACCCATTTTTTTCTTTTTGCTTGTGCTGGTCCTGTTCAGAATGTTGGTTTGAAGGTATTTGTCGAAAGGGATGCTATTGAAGTTCTTAATGAAGCGATGTGTAATGGAATTTGTATTATTACTATTCTGAAGTATTTTTATTTCATCAGCCGTAATAGCCAGTAAATCTTTTTTTAAAATCGAAGCTCTGGTAATCATGCCATTTAACCCTTACCAAACACCTGCCTATGGGTACTTTGTCAATTATGTTGAGAAATATTGTTTACTTGGGGTTGGGTGAAAGTTGTTAAACAGAACCTTAAGATGGTATTGCTAGTCGGACTTAAAGTTGGTTCCTTATGTAAGGTTTTAGGAAAAACACGAATCTGTGCAATTGACGGCACAAAAGATCTTGTAAAAGCCAACCAATTATTGTGACCAGAAAGCTCTACAAAAGATGTCACTAGACGCTATTTTGATTGTCAACAGATCAGGTGGTCTTATATATACGAAATTGTTTAATAAGGACAAAAATACCAGTAATGTGGGGAGTAATGAGCTGTTAATTTTAGCTGGTACGTTACATTCAGCTTTTACATTAGCAAATTGTATCTTGCCTGAAAGCTTAATTGATTTAAGTGAATCCTATAACGGCGATGTGCAAGATAATCATAAACATCGAGATGAAACTTATTTACCATTTGACAGTGAAATCAAAAGATTTCAGTATTCATTCAAGTATTATCCAGTAGGGGAAACCAGAGCGAATGTGAATATTAATTATAGCGCGACACAAAAACAGGAGATGAGAAAGTTGCTTAGCGACTTAACCTTTAAAGGAACAGAGCTATTTGCTGTGGGCAATAGACAAGACAACTACAAGATCCTTGACTACCACCAGGTAGCTTGCATCCGGCACATAGAGACGGAGTTTCTGGACATCTATTCCCATCAATCAATCACAGGCACTAAATTTATATGCATATTCAACAAGATCCAAGGTGATTTTAACAGAAGAGACGTGGATAGAGTATCGTGCTTCTTGTTGAGAATATACGCTCTATACAGTGACATAATCCTGAAAAATCCATTCTATTCTTTGGACATGCCTATAAGAAACAATGAGAAGTTTGATGTCAAAGTCGAGAACCTAGTAGAACTAGAGAGATTTGTGAACCATGACGACATAGTCAGGGCTCAGTAGAGAGCATTTGGCCATCTCACTGCCTGGCAACGGCTCTGTATCACATGACCACACTGCTTGTCGGACACGTGGTTTTCCAGTCGACTCTCGCTGAGAAGCGTGCCTCATGAACTTACGAAAACTATATACAATCGTTTATTTTTGTACTGCTGAGAGCCCCACTTATGTTATTTTATAACAAGAACAATTGTATTTGCTTTCCATTGGCACCAGACAGCACTCAGGAGATGAGGCAGTGCAGCCGCGAAGGGCCGCTCTTGCAGTCACATGACCTTTTTGCTTGTTTTCCTATTTTGATCCGGGTGTTTTGCCAATAGTAAAAAACTGTGTACGTTTTTTGGTATGGAAAAATGTCCAGCAGCCTTCAACTGAGGGCGATGAGAATTAGATAAAAGCGCCACAGTTTATTTCGCCAGAACTTTGAAAACCTCAAATAAATACCAATTTTCAAATATCTCCAGAACTAACCCAAAGCAAACTAGGACAACCTTTGACTAGTTAATTTGAAGAAACAACGGGTATTTTAAGAACAATCAAAGATTGCAAATCCAGCAATTATCTTCGTTATACTGAACACTGCTCTGTGCCCATCATATTATTACTCGTAATCAAACTAAGGCGACATTAGTAACACAAAACGTGAAGCTTTAAAACAGGAAAAAAGATAGAACTACAAGGACATATTCTCTAGCTTTCATTTTTACAAGGTATATTAGGATAACATTATATTGTTTTGGCACTTGTTTTTGTTTTTACTATTGGTATTAGACTTTATTGCTGAAAATTGTATTTAAGTGAGTTAAATGAACACTAACGCCATTAACAATCAGCCTTTATTTGGTAAAAACTCTAACGTTATTAACTCACCCAAAAACAGCAAGGGCCTTTTTGTGGGAAACATTAAAGCAAACTCGCCTGTCACAAGCATCTCCCTCACACAAAGCAACTCACAGCATAACAAACAGGCTTCAAGTGCTTTGCAAAACACGGGCTTGTCTTCTTTCAGCAACAGCCACAGCTTTTCTGCCCAATCTCCTATGAGCAACAGTGTTGCTTCTCCTTTCAACCTCCTGTTTGAAAATAATAACCACAGTAACGGGATGTCTCATAATCAAGGATTAATTAGCAATGACCACACCCCTCTTAGACTGCTGAATTCTCCCTTGTCTGCGGGTGCAGGAAATTCAAATAATATATCGTCAATGCGAAGCAATTCACTTGCTCTAAATAGCATTCACGGCTTGCAAGGTTATGATAAATCTCCAAAAACAGGTCTTGTGAGCAAAAGCTATAAATTTGATGACAACTCAAAGGAATTGCAAAAGACAATTCTCTACATTAAAAATAAAAAGTCGTTTGTAACATCCAAACAAACAGTTGATATGGTTTTTTTTGAGCTGTTAAACAGACTTTCTGGAAGAACTGTAACTATAACATCTGCTGATGAAAAGAAAACTCAAAACAACGCAGCTGCAACCACGAATCTTGTAACATTCAACGGAAACGAGGAGAACTCAAACATCATACACATATCCAACAACTCCATCAAGCACAATGCCAATGAAAAAATAAGTAGGAAGGTAGAATCCTCAGCGTCGACTTTATCCTCTTATTCATCATCAGCATTGGCTACATCTGTCAAAGAGGATTCATTGCAGCCTTCAACACAACCAATCATCAATCGACAACAGCTATTTTCTTCTGATTTTTTCAAAGAATGTGATTTATGTCCAAAAGTGTTTGATAATCCACACAGCTATAAAATGCACAAGAAACAACATGTTATAATGAATGGCGGTAAAAATGTCTGCCCAAAATGTTACAAAGGCTTTGCTAGAACTGATGCTATGAAAAGACATCTCGGCACAAAGACCTGTGAGAGAAATAGGAGAAAACTAATTGAGGAAAACAACGGGATCATGCCTGAGAGACCTCCAACAGAAGTAAACATGGAGAAAGAGTTGGATTCTTAAAAGAGCTCATTCCAGCTCAAGTGTGCTGTTGTATAATAATAAATATCAGAAGAGATGAAATCTTCCACATCAATAGTTTCAGCAGCAGCAAGAGCAGAAAAACAAAAAATGCTAATCGTTTATATATGTTTAAACGCTTTCCATTCTATATATATCAAATAATTCTATCTAAAAGCTGCAATATCCACAGCTAGTTTTCCTTATTGAAATTTTCTTTATTCAATCATCGCATTTAAGCTAAAATGATTTTCCTTCCTCAATAAATGGAATTCCATCATCTTCTCTGTCGACTTTGTTTTTACTTTCTTTCAAACCAGTAGCTTCAAACTTCTTCATCAATTCCTTTGTAGCCTTTTGTAAAAGATCCATGTTTTGAACACCAACTTGCTTTATAATTCCAGGAAGCAACTCAGTCACCGTTTTCACTTGGTATTTGGCATTGGTTATAGCTGTGAAATTTCCTGCTTCAGATTGCATCACTGTAGGCTTTGAAATAAGAGTATTTTCAAAATGTAAGATTTCTCCGTCGTCACAGAAAAAATTGATTTCTTGAACATCTGGTAGTGTGTGGCCATTTTTAGCCTTCATCATAGTTGTTAACTTCTCAGTTTCAAGTAAATAAGCTGATGTAGCTGCTGAAGTGCTGGGCTTTTTATTGATTCTTTTACCTCCAACTTTGACCGTTTGGTTTTTGGAAGATAGTTTTTTTAACTTAGCTAGCTTAGCTGGATCAACAGGCATGATTAGATGAATGAGATGGTTTGGTTTATACTCAAAACACATATCTTTAAGCTTCTTAAAAGTTCCCCAATCCTACTTTTTACACATATATGAAACCTGAAAATTTTTTCTTCTATACTGTGAAAGACGCCTATTTCTGAAAAATCATATAACTGATTCGGAGTTTACAAGCTCATCTTTATATAACAAGTACCTATTTACATAGTGGTTAACTAGGCAGATGTTTTACGTCTACCAAATATATTGCTTAGCTTTAAATGTTTCTTACCCTCCTCATTCTTATTCTTATCCAAACTGAGTGCCGGTTTAGACTTGTCTTCTGATGGTGGATTGAGAGAATCAAGTTTAAACTCATCACTGTTAACCTCTTCGTATTGCTCTGTCGCTTTTTCCTCTAAAGAATGTTGGGCGACAGAAGAAGCATTTTCATCCACTTCTTTGATTTCTTCTCTCAAAGCAGAGCCTAAATTGACATTGGAGCCAGCTAGCGGAGATGAACCATGATTTGGCAAAGAACTAGAGCTCCCATTCGGGTTGTTTAAATCACTGGTGTTAGTGAAGCCGGGAGGAAGAACATTTAACCTATTTATGTTAGAAGTGTGCATATCAGGGAAAGACGATTTTTTGGCGAGATTTTGATATGATTTTTGAGGTTTCATCATTCTCTGGGTGCTGCTGTTTACCATCATTGGAAGGTGGCCTTCAGACTGCATAACATTGTTATTGCTGTATGGGCCAAAGTCATCAAAAACTGGCGATACTAACCCATCTGAAGCACCTTTCTTGTGATGCATGTTAAGCATGTTGTAATTTAAGTTTTGGTTTACCTTTGAGGCAGATGGAATCACGACGGAAGCTCTATTCTTTCTGGAAGTTTTGGCGTACTGGGGATGGTGAAGTTGCTGCTGCTGCTGCTGTTGTTGCATGTACTGTTGGCCTCCGCTGCCGTTTGACAAAATTCTATTTCCTGAAGTAGTACCCGGTTGACTTATAGATCTACCTTGCGTTTGTGGAGCTGCAATATTATACTGCTGTGCAGCTGAGTTTGGTGGATAAAACATTGGTTGTTGTTTTGGAATGTAGGCGTTCTGATGAAATTGTTGATTGAAAGGAGCATTTCCTGTAGGTGTGATAGGAGTAGGCAATGCACTGACAATATTGCCATTGGAATCATACAACGGCTGTTGTCCACCCTGCTGCTGAGGCATATAGCTCATTCTCAAAGCAGTAGGAATTTGAACTTGTTTGTTAAAGTTACCAACAGATGCTTTTCTGGGTATAGGTGGAAAGTGTTGCTTAGGAGGCGGTGGTGGATACACCTTTCTTTCACCACTCATCAGCATCCTCTCTCTTTGCTCTAGAAGCAGTTCCCTCTTTTCCAATTCAAGTTCCCTTTGTTTCAAGCTGTCTATAGATACCTCCTTTCCATTATCAAACGTTTTTTCTTCATAATCCTCATCCTCCATTCCGTTCTGGGGTTCCAAGCTGAGATCCTTCTCGTTAACAGCAGTATCAGTGCTATTGGTTCCATTTGTAGTAAAAGCTTTGTCTGGAGATCCATAGTAAATACCATATTCAGAGAAAATTTGAACTTCTTTCAAAGCTTTAATTCCAGCTTCAGTGTTACTTTTGGGAGAAGAGAACTGTGCGTTAACCCCTTGAATAGATCTGCTTTTTCTTAAATCTTTGATTTGTGGGGTCGTAGGTTGAACTGTTTCAGCAATTTCCACGGCATTAAATAAGCTACTTGAAGTTTTGGAAGGTAGATTATCTCTAGCATCAACAAAGTCTTCGTCTTCATCTCCACTAGTAACCTGCAGTTGGGAAGCAAAACTCTTTCTTATATTTTGTGCAATTTTCAAAGAAGACAATTGTTCAAGAAAATCATTCTTAAGAAGTTCTTCTTCTTGTACTCTCTTTTGTAAATCTGAAACTTGAATTTCTAGTTGATGTTTCAAGGCGTCGTTCTCATTGTTCAAATTTTCATTTCTTTGATTCAATGCGCCATTATCCGTTTCATATGTTTTAATTTTATCTGACAAAACAGTTACTTTATTGTTCAACTGTGATTCCAAATTATTCAGCTTTACTGTGAGTTGTTCCAATTGAGCAGTGTATTTGTTTTTGGAAATAAAGCTATTACTTTTGTTAAATCTATAATTATTGAGCTGTTGCAAAACAGAATACAAAAATTCCATATATGGAATTTTAATCTTCATTTCATCGGCCAAAAGAATTGGATACAAAATATTCAAATCAAAACTGCATTCCATTTTATTTTCAAATTGAATCAATTCCAAGAAGTTAAGAGAATCATCCTTTGAAAGTAGCCATTTAAAGTAGCTTTTCAGGTTTTTCAAGTTTGCATCTTCTGAACTTGTTTGGGATCCATAAATTTTTGTTAATTCATTAAACAGTCCTTTCAACAGAGGCTTACAAAGAATAAATTTTTCTAATTCCTTTAGCGATTCTAATTCAAACATAATCATTAAAGGCTGAACAACTATGAAGAAAATACTGTATCTCCAAATTTCATTCAAAGCTTCAACACTATCTTCAATATAAATAAAATCAATTTGATAAGGCTTAAACACTTTGCTCATTAGTTGCAACATGGTTTTGTCGCACGAGTTGTTTTTTTCATCTTTCAATTTGGAAAGTTGTATTTTGTTATTGTTACTAGTCTTCAGTTCATACTCATCTGCATTTTTTGCACTGGCAACTGGTCTGAAATTAACTTTGTTCAATGAATAATAAATATCAATGTTATCTTTAATCTCTTCAGGCAATGAAAGGCTGACAAAGTTGTTTAGCGGTATGCTTCCGGTGTTTTCAATTATAATTTTGGTGCTGTTGAATTCGAGTAAAGAGTATTCCACTATATTCGATAATATCTCACTATATTCCTCCAAAGAGCTGCAATACATGATCACAAAATCAAATTTTATAGTTGAATTCTTGAATCTTGAAAAAGTTTCGATGTTCTTTATTTTTGTTTTTTCATTGGAATTCATCTGTAAATCATTTAATTTCACTGATATATCATTATTCGTTACTTCTTTGCTGTAATGAAATATGTTCAAATTTGATTCTTGTTCGCTATTGCTCAAAGCCCAATTATATAGGTTAATAAATGAGTGATTACCTATCGTTAAAATATTTATAGCCATTGTGATTGTCTGATATAGAAAAAGTTCCGTTAAAGATAATCGAATTGTGATTTAAGGATCAATATATATATTTTTTTTGGTGACTTAAAGTACAATAAGTCTGAGATTTCTCTATAAAGATTTTACTAGATAGCTCTATTTGTGAATTTTACTAGTATCAACCAGAAACTAGCTTTATTGGTCTATCTCTGGAAACGATGGATTATCTGAAATTATTCACCACTGGATCTATTTTTACACGAATAAAAAAAACAGAAAAATTTTTTTCACTATTTTCATATTGTTGTTTTGTGTCCCCTGGGAGGACCTAGTCCTGCTTTGATTGTTTTATCCGGGGTGGCTGTAAAGCACGTGATAAAAACTGTAAATGATTTTAGTTTCCTGATTGGGACAAGTAATTGATTTTGGAAAAAAAGTATAAGTCATATGATCAATTTGAAACAGTTGCAGCTGCCTCTGTGCATGTGACCCAAGTTGCTTTTTTGCACCTCATCTGGCTGAGATTCATATAAACAACAGCCATGCGACTGCCTAATAGTGAAAAATTTTATGATCATCTTGTGACTCAATGATGAGAAAGTCTCTTTGATAATTGCAAGAAAGTAAGAGAAAATCCAAACAATACGAGAACCAAATAATGAGTGTTAAACAAAACTCCCCTTCGGAGTTCAAATCCGTTAAGTTTCATCACATGTTTCAATTTGCAGGAAATGCAACCCAGTTTTTGTCAGTTTATGAAGCATCCAGTAATTACGAAAATAAAGTTAATCTGCCTTTCAATAGAGACCATTTTATTCAAGCAATGGACCACGTAATTCAGCTCCCTAATATTAATAGCACAATCATTTTAAGAGCTGATATTTTGTCAGAACTTACACCAGATTCTGAAACGCCAAAGTTGAATGCGGAACTAATTGCTCAGCCCATACACGAGGAATATATCAGATTAAACATTGATGACATTGACATGAGACTGGAATTGATTCCAGATAACTACAAACTGCTGAAAGGATACGTCAGAAGAATTTTTCCTAGAAATCCATTTAAGGATGAAGTTATAAACCAAACATGCTTGATTCTTGAAAATAAAACAAATAGTAATGACATCTTGATTCAGTACACCCCTCATATTGAAAGACAGACGACAAAGGAATTTTTTGATATAAGTCTTGATTCTGATGATGAAAAGAGACCGTTTTATATTCCAAATGTAAAGTCTGTGGGTATCAACTACACGCCCAAAAAAATATCATGCTTGTACCTGCCACTAAATCCTAAGCAAGTAGCTGAAGAATTTAATGATCCCGCCAGCAGACTCATAAGAACTTCAAAAAAGCTGCTAGAAACAGCAGTTAAGCATAGTATCGGCTGTAAAACTGGCTATGTTAAACAGTCACAACACGATAGAGTTGTTCCTAAGATTAAATTTCAGGATCGTTATTTACTATTGAAGCAAAAATATGGTAAGCATTTGTTTGAAAACTGGTGTGAAGTAACAGATCCTCAAAAACACGTTTTTGAGGAGATTGCTGTGGCAGCTTTTTTGATAGAACTGTGGATTTTGAAGTACGGCGAAGATACATTATATGATAGCAACAAATTTGAAGTAAAAGATTTGGGGTGTGGAAACGGTACGCTGATATATGTGCTGATTATGGAAGGCATAAATAGTGAAGGCATTGATGCAAGAGAGAGAAAATCTTGGAAATCAGATATATTATATCCACAAAAGGTAAGAGATAGTTTGAAGTGTCAACTTCTTGTTCCAGAGCTTTGTTTGAATAAAGATGAGTTTTTCGTTCCAAATAAAAACTTTGATCCCATTTCACTAAACTCCATGATTAGATACACCAAAAGCGACCTGGAAAATAGTGACAAAATAAACACATGTAATTGGAGAAATGAAAAAGAAAATTCAAAAATAACTTTTATCATCGGAAATCACTCAGACGAATTAACTTGCTGGATTCCTCTGTTAGGCTATCCTTTTATGGTTTTACCTTGTTGCTCCCATGATTTCAATGGAAGGAAAAAAAGATTTCATACAAAGAGTGATGAAAAGAGCATTTCTATTAAAAGTAATAGTAACAGTGGTGATGGTAAATCCACTTATGCATCATTGGTTGACCAAGTTGTGAGAGTAGCTGAGAAAGCGGGTTGGAAGAACATCGAAACACAAATGATCAGAATCCCCTCAACCAGAAACATAGCCATAATCTCTACAGAGCATGAATCATTGAATCCACATAATGAATGGCCATTTGAAATTTGCAATGCAATTGTAGAGGAGAATGGTGGGTGTACACTGTGGGTCGAACAGACTTTAAAACTGATTTTATCTCAGTATGAAAAGGCTGCTAAATCAAAAAAACCATTTCATGAACAATCTTAAAACAAAAGAGCGGCTTTTTAATGCACATATTTTCTCTTGCTCATCCCTCGAATATATATATCAATAAATACAACCGTTTTATTGGAAAAGATCCAGGTAATTGTACCTAAAAATACTGTGAAACTTTTGAGACTTGACCTCGTTTATAAAAGTTTTAGGGTTTGAAGCGGATCTTTTTTTTTTCTCGTATAAAAAAGAGAAATCACGAAATAAAATAATACTAGCACATTTTTTCAGTTTTGTTCATTCAGCTTAAAAGAAAGTAACACAAAACACCAAGATATAGTACATATTATATACTTTATCAAATGTCTAATTTACCACCTGTTTACATTGTTGCTACTGCAAGAACCCCAATTGGCTCATTTCAAGGTTGTTTATCCTCTGTTCAATGTGTTGAACTAGGGGCTACAGCAGTTAAAGCGGCCTTAGCTAAAGTACCTGAAATAAACGCAGCCAAGGATGTTGACGAAATTGTTTTTGGTAATGTCATATCTGCCAATGTAGGTCAAAACCCAGCCAGACAGGTTGCTTTGAAGTCCGGATTAGGATCGCATATTGTTGCTTCTACTGTCAACAAGGTTTGTGCTTCTGGTATGAAATCTTTCATCAACGGTGCTTCTTCGATCATAATGGGTACTTCTGATGTTGTTGTGGTTGGTGGTGCCGAGTCTATGACAAATGCTCCTTATTACTTACCACAAGGTAGAGCAGGTTTCAGATTTGGTGAAAAGACTGTTGTGGATGGAATTCAAAGAGATGGATTGAATGACGCCTATGACAACGAGGCCATGGGTGTTCATGCTGAGAAGTGTGCAAGTGATTATGACATTAGCAGAGAGCAACAAGACGACTTTGCTATCAAATCCTATCAAAAAGCCCAAACAGCCCATGCTGCAGGCAAATTTGCTAAAGAAATTGCTCCAGTTACCATCAAGGGATTCAGAGGCAAAAAAGACACAGTTGTTGACAAGGATGAAGAACCTTTCAGATTGAATATCGAAAAGTTGAAGACTGCAAGAACTTGTTTCAAAACTGAAAACGGTACCATCACACCTGCCAACGCCTCCCCAATCAACGATGGTGGTTGTGCTTTGGTTTTGGTATCTGAAAAAAAGTTGAAGGAATTGAAGTTGACTCCATTGGCCAAAATTTCAGGCTGGGGTGAAGCTGCCCATGCTCCATGTGACTTCACTTGGGCTCCTTCTTTAGCTGCTCCAAAGGCTGCCAAGCATGCTGGTGTATCCTTAGATGACATTGCTTTTTTTGAATTTAATGAAGCATTTTCTGTTGTTGGGATTGCCAACACCAAGATTTTAGATATTCCCCAAGAAAAAGTTAATGTTTATGGTGGGGCTGTCGCTCTAGGCCATCCATTAGGATGTTCGGGTGCTAGAGTCATAGTCACTTTGTTGTCTGTCTTGCTTCAAGAAGGCAGTGCCGGAGACAAAGGTTGTGCTGCCATTTGTAACGGTGGTGGTGGTGCATCCAGTGTTATCATTGAAAGATTTTAGATACAGTTTAGTCGTCAACTATATAGAAGGCTTGCGAGATTTATTATCCATTTAAATTCACTATTATGTATTCTCAGCTGCTTGTTTTTCACTGCTCGTGGCTTTCGAACTCGGGACGTTCGCCCGGGTTGTGGATCATATGACCTGTTTCAGTGTCCACTCTCGTTTATAAATTATTCATTTTCTGTCTCGGAAAAAGTGGTTCCATTTTCTTTTTCCAAGGACAAAAACGTGTTGCAGATGGCCGGGTAGTATTTACTTTTCTTTTCAGGTGCCGTGATCATATGATTTACTGGTGCTAAAAAACAAAATATCATGTTTTTTTTGTTGAAAAACCCAGGTCCGGCGCCAATATTGTTCACGAGCTAAATAGGCTAAGGAACCTAAAAAAAAGGTGATTTTAATTAAGTCGTTTAGAGAAGAGGAACATTTTTTCTGGTGCAAAATATTTAGAGCTGCTTTATAAGAAGGAAGAATCATTTTAGACAAATATAATACTAAAAAAGCAGGAGGGGGTGATGATATTTAAATTATGTATTGAGAACCAAAAAAGACCTAACAACTAATGTTAATTAACGCTCAAATCAATAACTACAAGATCACAAAACAGGTAGGGTCAGGTGCCTTCGGGCTAGTTTACCATTGTGTTGATTTGACGAGCAACAAAGAATTTGCGGTAAAAGCGATATTAAAGCAGCAGAATTTACCAAAGGATATGATGGCCAGTAACAACTCCGGGACCAACGGAGGAAACAAAAACTTCAAAAAATCCAATGTTTTGCAACAACAGCTGTACCATTTTTTCAAGTCATATGCCTACAAGGTTTTCCTGCCTTCCATTAATCTGGACTCGCTGATGAATATGCCGCTGGAACAGCTAAGCAGGGAAAACAGCTACTATAAAGAGATCATTTTGCATTTGAGAAGCAACCATCTGCCAAACGTGGTGAGGATTTTTGAGATTCTTGAATCCTCAATTGCTGTCTTCACTGTGATGGAGTATTTCCCAATGGATCTTTTCACCTCCATTGTTGATGAGCAGCACTTTGCTCATAACCCTTTATTGGTGAAAAAAGTCTTTGTTCAGCTGGCTGGCTTAATTAAAAAGCTTGCTGACCTGGATATCTACCACTGCGATATTAAGCCGGAAAATATCTTGCTGGATTCTTATGACAATGTGAAACTATGTGATTTTGGTTTAGCAACCGACAAGCTTTTTTTGAACATGGATACCTGCGTTGGCAGCAGCTACTACATGGCGCCTGAAAGAGTGTCAGGTGCCAGTGAGCTTGTAAGAGATAATGTTATGAATTGTAAAGTAAATGATAGATTGAAAGTGATGATGTCGATGTGTAATATGAATCAATACCCAACTGTAGCAGGTGATGTTTGGTCTTTGAGTATCATTTTAATGAACTTATTGACTACCAGAAACCCCTGGTTGAAGGCTACTCCTACTGATAGCACTTTTTCCCACTTTGTCAACAACAAAAAGGTGTTGTCAAAGATTTTAGACCTTTCAGACAACATGCTGGAGCTACTTATTGGGACCCAGGCCATGGGAGAAAACTGCAAAAACAACTATAATAATTTGACTGATTTTGACAATGATCCATTGGCAGGAGTCAAACTTCATGGTATAATGTCTCTGAATCCATGGGAGAGAGGTGATCCAGAGGTTTTAGAATATTTTATCCTAAGAATTGCAAAAGCGGAGCAGTTTTTGAGAGACTCCCATGAGCAAAACAACAAAATTGTAAAAGGTGGAAGATTGGGTTTGTGTAGACCGCTGGAAATATTTGAAATTGATGAGATTCTAGAACGTAGAGAACTAACAAATGAAACCGAACCTGAAGTTCCCCAGAGCACTGAAGATTTAAGCGATGCATATTTTCAAAACAGCAAATCAAGTTACGATAACTTAATAGGTCAGTTTTATAAAAATTCTTCCTCAAAGAGTGGCAACAACATTTTGCAGCAACAACAGAGCAACTCACTAGCTAACACAAGAGATAACACAATGAAATCTTTGTCTTCAACAGGATCCACCCTTTCCCAATCAAACAATCTATTTGACAATCAGCAGGCAAATTGCTTGAATTTCAATGGGTTCTTTGACCAAAATAGCAGCTCAAACAACATTAATAACGATTTTTCTTTTTTTGATTTAGGCCTCGAAAAGGAGGCACTTGAGACTACTAAATTGAATGAAAATATTAGTGTTTTCTTGAACAAATTGAAGGATAGCGGCATTAAGGACTTTGATATGACAATGGAAGATTCCATTATGTAAAAGAAGAGAATTAAAACGTGTAAATAATACTAAAATTTTAAATATCTTTATTTTAAAGCGAAGGCAGATCCTTCTGATGTTTCATTCAAAAATCCTTCAGAAACAAGTGAGTGTATTTCGTTTTTCAGTGTTGCAACGTGAACCCAGCTTATTTCGTTGATTATAAGCTCCAATGACAGTGAATTGTTGAAGTCATTGTCTCTTGAGCAAGGATTTTTATCCCCCTTGTACAATTGAAAGACTTCCAAAATCTGCACTCTCAGGCTTCTTTTTCTTAGCAAATCAAAGGAAAGATCAAAAGACTCTAAAAGGACATGATTCTCCAAACGGCCATCTACAGTAATAACTCTGGTATTAGGTTCGATGCTATTGCTTAAGGGTAACTCCAGATCTTGAAATTGAGAGTCAAGCATATTAGCCTTCATGAAATGACCTTCTCTTCGTGTTAATCTCATTAAAATTTCCTTAGGAGAGGCATATATCATGATGAAAAAAAAACTAGTAGTTGGGGATTGCTCCATGATATACTTTCTGTATTTCAATTTAAGAGAAGAGCATGTTATAATACAAAGACCATCGTTTTGAACAGCTGACTGTGTCGATTCCTGTGACACCTTTTGAAGCCATCCCCATCTGTCCTCATCCTTCAAAGGAATTCCCTTTGACATCTTATCAATATTGGCTTGTGGATGTAGTCTGTCTCCTTCCAAAAATTGTGCATTTGGGTATTTTAACCTTAGTAGATTAACTAATGATTCTCCGATAGTCGATTTCCCTGTACCTGCTGTTCCTCCGATTATAAGTACCGTTGGATGTGTAACACTCAGAGACATTGTGTTTTGAATTTTGATTTTGGGTAATTAGTCCAAGTATTTGCTACTGTATGGTGAATAATAGTATATTCTATATTCAAAAAGACTCTAATCAGTCTATGCCGTTCATCCTTATATATATATATATATTCCTCCTAATTAATGTCTTTTTTCATACCGGAAAAATTCATAGGGCCTAAATCTGAAATCCTCCTTAGGCCAGCTTTGGTGCGGCAGTACAAAAATGCGGAAGACATCTGTCCGGTCAATAGTAAGACCCTCAAGCCATCGGACAACAAACGAAGATTAATGTTTAAACAATGGAGGCAGCTTTTTATTTATTATTTACATGGCATATATGATATTTTTTCATTACTTTTGCGATTCTAAGACCTCTTCACATCTGTCACAAATATCATTTTTGCTACTGTGAGATACTATTCTTTTCCAGCATCTATTACAGTCTTTTTCAGTGGAAGGATATACAATTAGATCAATGGACCCAGCAGATTCGTCAATCACATAATTAACCTTTGAAGCTTGAAGCAAATCAGCCACAGCTTGCTCATTTATGGCACTTCTGTTGATGGAACTGAGTTTAATGTCAACAAAAACGTGTAATTTTTTTGTAACGTCTTTGTTTTCAGCAGCCAGTTTATTGAATTCTGAGTTAAACAGTTTTTTCAAGTTGAACTCTTTTGTCATGTCTTTGCAAGCAACCTTGACATCTTTTAGCATAAACTCTCTTGTAAAAGGAGACATTCCTTTTAATATTCTGTTTTCTTGTTCCTTCAGTGAATATGGCTTATAGTTTAGGTTCCATATTTCTTGTACAGTAATTGGCATTATAGGAGCTAAAATGCATCTACAATAATCCAAGATATAAAAGCTAGTTGAGAGCAACTGTTTTCTTCTAAATGACTTGTTTTCGTCGCCACAATACAGCTCATCTCTGCTGGCCTCTAAAAACACACCATTCATTTCATTGGAAATAAATGAGTTTATGACGTTGACTATCTTTGTGAAATCCTGTTCCTTAAAATGCTTCTCAACAACGGTAAAATCATTTTGCAGTTTAGTTATAATAAATTTGTCAAGGTCTGATAATTCATTTACTGACAATATCTCATTGTGATTGAAGTTTTTTAAATTACCCATCAAAAACTTTAAGAAACTTCTAATTTTTTTGAATAAATCATGATTTATATTCAAAGTTTCCTTTCCAACCGAGATATCATTTGAATATAAGGAATTGGCAATCAATAACCTGAGTCCATCAATATCCAAAGCTGGTAATTTTTTTTGCTTATTTCCCAAAACAACTTCCATAGGGGTAATCACATTGCCTAATGATTTTGACATCTTCACACCCTTGGAATCTAAAATAAACCCATGAGTTAAAACTTTTTTGTATGGTGCTGAAGAATTTAAAGTAGCTATTTTAGTCAATAAAGACGATTGAAACCAGCCTCTGTGTTGATCACTTCCTTCCAAATACAGGTCTGCTACCATATTCTCTTGAGTATTCTTAAAAAAGTTTGCAAAATCTTTCTCAATAACACGCCAAGAACTTCCTGAATCAAACCATACATCTAGAGTATCTTTCCCTTTTCTCCATCCGTTGTCTAAAGCTAACATTTCAGCTTTACTTTCAGGCTCAACCCAGCTCCATATATCATCTTTAATCTCAAACCATTTGTCAATTCCCAAGACTTTAATTTTGTCAATAACAAATTTAATACTTCTTGGAGTCATAAAGACAATTCCGGACTCAGAGATAAAATATGGAATTGGAACACCCCAGGTTCTTTGACGTGAAATACACCATTCTTTTCTTTTTTCAATAAAAGTAGATAATCTATTTCTACCCATTTCAGGTTTAAATTGTACTTCTCCATTTTCCAAATTAATAGCTTCTAGTGCTTTAGGTTTAACAGTGGTCAAATTAATGAAGAATTGAGGGGTTGTCAATATTATAATTGGTTTTTTCGATCTCCAGTCATAAGGATAAGAATGTGTATATTCATGAGTGTGATGAAGCATACTGTTTGCTTCCAAATAATCAATTATTGTTCTTGTAGTTTCTTCGTCCATTACTTTTACTGTTGCCTTTTTGAATTCTATTTTGTATGGCCAGGTGGATGGATCAATGTTGTATTGGCCTTTAAAATTTACAGGAGTTGAAAGATCCAGATTAAACTTTTGACCAATGTTGAAATCGTCTAAACCGTGTGATGGTGCCGTGTGAACTAAACCAGTACCTTGTGAATTTGTTACATGACTTCCTGGCAAAACAGGAAAACGGATCTTCTCTTTAAACATAGGATTTTCATAAAAAACATTACTTAGGCTCACAGCAATCCCTTTATCGACTTGATTATATGATTGCATGTTCGGAATTTTTTCAGTGTTGAATAGAGTCTCTTCAACTATTAATTTCTCACCGAGCTCATTTTCTACAATAATGTAGTTCAACTCTGGGTTGTAGGTGATTGCCTTGTTAGCTAAT
Source organism: Hanseniaspora mollemarum (assembly GCA_019649515.1). Lineage (NCBI taxonomy): Eukaryota > Fungi > Ascomycota > Saccharomycetes > Saccharomycodales > Saccharomycodaceae > Hanseniaspora > Hanseniaspora mollemarum. The sequence goes on along the minus strand of JABFEO010000006.1, from coordinate 151,715 downwards.
AAAGTCCATGGTGTAGTCGTCCAAATGAGCAAAGACACGCCTTTCAAAGGTCCTTGACTTGTGATTGGAAATTTCACATGGCAAGTCTTGCTTACATGGCTTTCATTATATTCCAACTCAGCTTCTGCCAAAGAGGTTCTGTTTTCAATAGACCAATAGGTCGGTTTCTCAACTCGCTCAACTAGTCCGTTTTCAACTAATTTCAACCAGTTCTCCAATTCTCCTATTTCGTACTTGGAATCCAGGGTCTTGTAGTTCTTGTCAAGATCAGTCATGATACCTAGATTTGCAAATGTTTTTTTCTGAATTTCAATTTGCTCTAATGCATATTCGTGGCACATTTTTCTCAATTTAGAACTGTCTGAAAGAACTTCTCTTTGTGATTTATCTTTTAGTTTGTTGATCATAGTGGTAATTTTGAATTCGATAGGCAAACCATGTGTATCCCAGCCGGGTTTATAATGTACGTACTTATTGTTGAAAAGAAAATTGTATCTGTTGATTATGTCCTTTAAAATCTTGTTTAGGGCATGTCCTAGATGGATGTCCCCATTGGCAAAAGGTGGCCCATCATGCAAAACAAAAAAATCATCTCTTTTTAATAGGCTAATACGTTCGTTTGCTTCTTTTAATTGCTCATTGTATAGCTCTAGTGAACATTCTTTTAGCAAACTTTTATTGTATTGACCAAGTTTGCTCCCCACTATGTTTTTAATTTCAAATTTTGTGTGTGGTAATTGTATGGTGTTTTGGTAGGTGTGTTTAACATTATTTGCAGAAATAGCTGCCTTAGTGCTATTGAGCTTAGACATATATCAAATCCAGTTTAGTGCTCTCTGGTTGGTTTGTTGACTTTAAAATTTTTTCACTCTTTAACCTAAGAAATATGAAATTGCTAAAAAAAATATATACTAGGTTATACTACTTATAATTCATCAAAATGACATTAACGGGATGTGACATTAGCTTGTGAGAGTTCTGATTTTTCAGATCGAAAAAAAAGATCTTACTATTTGACATGAGTTTGCAAGATACGTATATATGTGATGTACATAAAGATTCTCTATTTGTTCTTTGTTTGTGTATATTTAAATGGTTTTCTGGTCGGAGCAAATTCACCTAACTTGTGGCCAACCATGTCTTCGGATATTTTCACCTCAATGTATTCCTTTCCGTTATGTATTTGAAAGTCTAACCCTATAAATTGTGGGAGAATTGTGGCTGCTCTTGCTTGAGTTCTTATAGGCTTTTTCATCTTCAGTGCTTCTTTAATAGGCAATGGAACAATGTTTGGACCTTTCCATGTAGCTCTGAGTAGTTGCTTGGTTGGAAAAATCATGGTTATTCTAGAATATGTCAAAAAAAGTGAAAATTAAGGCTGTTTGAGTTGAAACTGGTTTGTATTGAGCATTCTTGCAGTCCCATTAGCTTAATGGCACTAGCTAATGAAAAAATTTTCGTAATATTAAAACTGGAGAGAACAAGAAACCCTGTTAGAGCTTTTTTCCTTTAACTTCATCATGTGACTGTTTGCTGGTCACGAGACTAACTTAAAAAATGCTATAAGCTCATCTCGTCTTTTATCAATAGCTACACACAGTATATTTTAGCTCAGGAACCATGCCCTCCATATTTAGACATACCTTCTATATAAAAATTAAAAATTAATCAATATGGCTAAATTGATTTTTTCTGGCTCTAAATATGATTTAACGTAATCCATTTTTAACTTAACTGTCACTTCCACCGTGGTAAAGTTTATATAGGTATATACATAGGCCTTGGTCCAATACAACAAAGCATTAGTTATATAAAACAATTAAAGTTGTACGCAGCAAAAGCATACACATTGTCGCTATGTTCATCAGTCGCATTGTAGTTTTCCTCTACACAGCTAAATCAAAACTTGCTTTGCATTCCATTTTGACGATAGTTTTTTTTTTTGTTTTTATAGTGACTGATATTATTAACTGACTTTTAATCTGCTTATCTATATGACTTTATTGAATAATACAGATTTCCTCTAAGGCTTGGTATGATACTTGAGCCTAAAGCCCAGACAAAGTGACTATTGAACAGAGGCCAAACCTAAAGTTATGTGTCACATGACTGTCACATCAGACAAAATACTACAGCAGTCGGTATTATAAAAAATGCCAAATTGAGTACTTGAAAAAATATTCAGCCAAAAAGAAAATTAAAGCGAAAATTTTTAAAAAAAATCTTTTATATAGTGGATATTAGATTGAGAGATATAAAGCATCATGCTCATAACCGAAAAAAGCAACTGGATTAAGGATTAACTCCCAAACAAAAAATATATATGATAATTGGAGGCATTTTTTTACAAATACGAGTCTAAGCATCTTTATTTTAAATTAAATCGAAAGACATCCAAATAATACATCTTTTTGCAAAAAATCTAATACTACAATGTTATCCAATTCTGTTAAATCATACAATAGCCTTGTATCTTTACTGCAAAGCAAGCAATCTTTGTTATCAAATAGAGCCTACGCCGCTGCTGCATCAACTAGAAAGGTTGAAGTACCGGAAACCATCAGTGAAAATTTAAATATTACAAAAAGAAAGAGATCTACAAGATTAACACAATCAGGACCATCATTTGAAGATTTTGTTTCTGGAAATGCTTCAAAATTTGAAGTTTCCGATCCTATTTTGGAGGCAAAAAGAGATATGGAAAAGATTAAGAAATTACCTTCATGGTTGAAAGTTCCTATTCCAAAAGGAGCAAACTACACTAAATTAAAAAGCGATGTCAAGGAATTGAAACTATCAACAGTTTGTGAAGAAGCAAAGTGTCCAAATATTGGTGAATGTTGGGGAGGTGGGTCTAAAGGTAAATCTCATGCAACTGCCACAATTATGTTGCTTGGTGATACTTGTACGAGAGGATGTAGATTTTGTTCTGTGAAGACTAATAGACAACCAGCTAAACCAGATCCAATGGAACCTGAAAATACAGCTGAAGCTATTTCTAGATGGGGTCTAGGTTATGTTGTTTTAACTACTGTTGATAGAGATGATTTAGCTGATTCTGGTGCTGCACATTTGGCTGAAACTGTTAATAAAATTAAAGAAAAGTCTCCAAAAACTCTTGTAGAAACTTTGTCCGGAGATTTCATGGGTAACCTAAAGCATGTTGAAGTTATGGCCAAATCAAATTTGGACGTTTACGCCCATAACTTGGAAACAGTAGAAGAATTAACTCCATTTGTTAGAGATAGAAGAGCTACGTATAGACAGTCATTAAGTGTTTTGGATCATGCCAAGAAAACAGTCCCTTCTTTGATTACAAAGACTTCTTTAATGCTGGGTCTTGGAGAGACAGATGAACAAATTCTACAAACGCTGAAAGACTTGAGAAACATAAAATGTGACGTTGTTACATTTGGTCAATACATGAGACCAACTAAGAGGCACATGCAAGTTGTTGACTATGTTCACCCATCTAAATTTGACTACTGGAAGGAGAAAGCTCTAGAGCTAGGTTTCCTGTATTGTGCCTCCGGCCCATTAGTCAGATCTTCTTACAAAGCTGGTGAGGCATTCATCGAAAACGTATTGAGAAAAAGAAAAGATGAATAAACTGTGTTTGACTTACTTCAATCTCCAGCTTCATCTGTTTGTATATATTTATTCTAAATAGAAAAGAAAAATGATCTTGGCATTTATTTACATATTCAAAATTACAACAAGCTATATAGCTGATGGAAATGTCAAAGTGTTACATGCCCGGAATGTTTAGTTTCAAATCTTCTCTTGAAAGATTCAGATCCAGAGCTGTTTCTTGTTTAAACAAATAGTGGAAATCCCTAATGCAATGAACTAATATTTCTACAGGCAAATCTAAAGTTGGTGCAAAAACGATAACTATATTTCTCAAGTTCATTTTGTTAATAGAACTTCTCTCAACAATATGGGATAAAAGCTCAAATATAACATAACATAAAGAAAAATGTTCTTGATCAACTACATCTCTATCCCAAAACAGCATTTTGAACTTCTCTAGCACGGTGACAGAAGGTAATTTCAAATCTATGACTTTTTTAAATTCTTCAACATTCCGTTCTCTTTCTAAACCAAAAATGCCACCATCGTCAGGCAAAAGTCTCAAATATGATTTTAATAAGCCAGTAACAACATGAACATCAGCATCTCTCAAATATACATCATAGTCCCTATCAAACTTTTCAATCAAGTTTTTAATTGTCAGAGATGAACCTGATATACGAAACAAACCTTCTTCATCAAGTAATTGCTTATCTGAATACAATCTTTCCAAGCAGTTGTAAACTACTGTTGGAATGATTTGAGACTTATAGGTCTTTTGAGATTTAGCCAATGCGAAATGAAGAGAGTTGCCAAATACACGACCTGTATCTTCGTATTCATCACTATCAGATTCAGTTCCTGTTTCGATGGATTTTCGTTGAGACAAATTTTCAGAGGAAGCATTTAAATTATGAAGTGGTTGACTTTGTTCCTTTTGTTTAAATGGAAACAGCGATCTCATTCTGTTTCTTTTTAACTCACTTCTTGTCATTTTTGAAGACAAAGAAAAGTCTGATGATTCTTCAGATTTTATCGACTGAACATCAGAGTAAGTTTGCTTTTGCGCTTGGTCCAATGTTAAGGTGGAAGTCTTAACAATTTGATATAATTTTTTTATCCAATCATCACGAATGATTTTAGTTTCAAAGGATATGTAAAACTTGTTGTTATTCTTGCTACTAGAAATTCCAGATTTTTTACCATTTTCTGATAGGTAGAATCCATTATAGCAACCATATCTCTCTAAGTCCTGCTCATTGTTGTCATAAAACTCTAATATTGTGTTGGTCGAAAGTTTCAACTTTTCTACAATATTTTGATTCATATCCATAAAATTTAAAAAATATGTTTTCTCAATTTCGAGCAAGCCAACACATCTGCATTTCCAATGAGAGCTTGTACCCAAAGTTTTGTATCTTTTAATTAGACAGTAGTTTTCAGCCTTTACAGATTCTTCTTTCACTAGCTTTTCAAAATGGTAGTTAGCCTTTCCAAAGGTATTAATACTTATATTTGTAGAAATAAACTCTGCTAACTTTATAAGTAAAAATAAGTTTTCTGAATCAACAGCAAATTTTAAAGCATGTTTGAAAATATTGGATATGTTGATGAACCTTGTAATTATCTTTAAAGGAATGCAGTTGTCTTCATCGTTTTGATGAGATGGAATATCCAATGACATATCAGTGTACTTTTGGAATTGCAATAACAACTTCAAAACCTGTTCATATTTTTTGGAAAATTCGTATAGGCTTTTACCGCTGCTTTTTTCAATAACTTCAAAAAGAAAACCTAGTTCTTTATGTTCTTCTAAAAAATGGATGCAACTTAAAAGTTTAATTTCAATATTTTTTAATTCATTAGGTTGAACAAATAAAAGTTCATTTTTCTGAGATTCTGTTTTCTTTAAGGGTTCCACTGTGGGTTTTTCGATGGATTTAAAACTCTCAATATCTAGATTCAAATTTGTATTTTCCAAATCACTAAATGCTTTTAAGTCTTCTTCAATTTCTGAGATATCTAAAGGTTCCATTCTCATTGGAGAATGAAGCTTGTTATCGTATATGACATTGTGCCTGTTTTTGGATGCAGATCTTGGAGACTGCAACAATTGACTTCTAGGTGAATTCAAGAGCATTTGCTGTTGGTTGTAAATGGAAGATCGTTGAGATTGCGCATCAGTATAAGTCATATCGAAATCATCTAAAATTTTTATTTTGGTAGGTGTTTGTTGGCTTTTCTTGGGTTTGGTATTTGGACTGTTAATGGTTTGTATCTCCACACCACTGCCTTGAGGTTTAATTTGTATTCTTGATGTTGTATAGACTGTTGAAGTAGCAGGCTTATTGCTATCTTCATCGTATTTTAAAACTGGTGTCAGCACTTCCTGTAATTGAAGAGATGGTGAAAGATTTGGAGTTCTTAATATAGAGAGACTAGGTGATAATTGAATACTGCTAGACACTGATTTAGCGCTGACACTGTTTGTTTCTTCATCAACATCCACATTTTCGTTCTGATTACTCATTTTCCAAATAGGAAGAGGAGATTTGGGAGGTTTTGTGCTCCTCTCAAACAATTCACCTGTATTTTTATTTTCCTTTAACTCCAGTAGTTCGCTGTTTGAGGGCAAGTTCGAAGGAGACTTGGCATCTTCAAGGGTATTATTCTTTAATTTAGGTAAGTTCAGTCTGTCAGAAGTATGCATGCCATTACCAGATAAATCTAGTACTCCTGGTGTTAACGTAGGATCTTTTTTGGCAATTTCATGATAGTCAAAGTAGTCATTCAACTCAGAGTCCAAAAGCCTAGGAGATTTAATAGATCTTGGCTCCGACGTGGGAGAAATGGACCTTTCGCTATTGAGTCCTTTCATTTGAACACTTCGTTTGGTGTTTTTATTAATTATGTATGTTAAGCTAAAGTCTTCGTCGTCCTCATCATTTTCATTCTCATTGTCGTATTTGCTCGTCATATCTTCATCTTCTTCCATTGTTGCCTCAATCAATGAAGTGTCTGAATGATTGAGATCCAAAGCATTGGAGGAACTGAAAGTGGTTAAGTCGTTGCTGCTATTTTTTCTATTGCTTGATCTAGGAGGAGCAATGGACACGTCTTTGACTGTATTCAATATTGGGTTCTCTTGCTTAGGAGGCTGTCCAATAATTTGTGACAATCCAAAAGATGATGGTGAAGCTGCCATTTTTTTCGCAATAGGCATGCTCATTTTCGGGCTATCCAGCTCATTCGCTCCGCCAAATCTGCTTTGGGTATTGTTGTTATCAGTTACATTTTCAACTCTTTCGTTTTCATCACCCTGTACTAATGGTTTGCTGTTATTGTGGCTTCGGCTTATGGTAGCAGTGGCTGCTAAATCGCTATCATTGTCATTTCTTTTGGAAAAAGAAGATTTCAAACTGCTCTGTTCTTTCTTCAGCAAGTTATTTACATCGCTAAGAGATATGTATTTTAGTAACTCTGTTTTCAAGATGACTATATCACGCCTTAGAAGTTTATTTTCCTCATTCAAGTGAGTGGCACTGTTGTTAATAGCGGAGGGAAGTGTAAAATTATCCCTGTTTTCGAAGCTCATTTTGCTTAATCAACAACCTCAATTTGCAGTTATAGAAAAAAAGACCCTGTAGTGTTGTCTTGGTCTTTTGTGTTATTGTCGTTCTTCCCCTGTCAGGTTTGATGTGTCCTTTCTCTTAAGCTATCGTCTTCGTCGCCCTTGTTTTTGTGCCTGAGTTACTCCAATAAAATAAACAAAGCTTATATCCTAAACCTTAAATTGCATTCAAGGGTCGTTTCTAACTCTGGGAGGAAAATTTTTCTTTCGCTACCAAAAGATTCCTGCTGCTTTGTGGTCAGGTGACTGTAAAGCTTCGGTCACGCCCTAGCCCTCTCTTGCCTGATTGTTGCCATCTCACGTGGCTTTCCCTGAGCCTCTCACTGAGACTCTGACTCACGTCAGTCATGCCCCCAACAAGCGACGGTCTTTTTCACGCATGAGGAAGTTAGTAGCGCAAAGTCATGTAGAGGAAACTTTAGCGGTATTGTGCTGCTTATACAGTGAGTGAAAAAGCAGCTGGTAGGTATATAACGTGAAAAAGCAATCTTTCTTGCTTGCAGACACTGAAAAAGCAGCAAACCAGCAGTTGAAATCGGTCACAGGATTCTTTTGCAACAACTCACCATCACTAATTCCTTTTATCTAGAGGATCTTCATGCTAACAGACAGAGTGAACATAATAAATGAGCAAAGCATCTTCCAGTAATTCCCACGAAACCAACGGCACACCGTTCATATCAAAGAATGTGTTGCTTTTCAGCTCACCATTAAAGATTGTAGAGGCCAATTCTGTATCAGAGGAAGCGGAAGGGGATTCGGCAAGCATTATTTTTGATTTGAATGACACAGCGACACACAAAATCGAAGCACAAAGGCCACTGCCAAATTTACAAAAACAACTTAAAAAACTTGAAATACTATTGAAAATCTTCAGAACCACAACTGGTAAAGACAAAATAGCGAAGCTAATCAAGTATTTTTTGGATCTGTTTTCCTTGGTTTTAACCAATGCCAGCTTACGCAAGCTCTTCCAAACTAAAAAGGCTGTTAAGGATATCTTAAGACTGCCCCAGTTGTCTTTTGATCCATCAAAAGCAATTTTTGAAAGCCAGGAAACGAGTCTTGGAAAAATTAAAACTGTCTTTTTTGGAAATGAAAAATTCAGCACGTATATTCAACAGGTTGCAAAGCAAATGGCGTTTTTTAGACACTCTTTGAGATTTGGATGGACTTATTTCAACACTGTTGAGCTTTTCAAACAAATTGGTGCTAAAAAGTCTTTCAAAAATGCTATTTTCCAGTTCAACGAGTCAGACTTTCTTTTGATGCTGGAATTGTACTACAACGTCGTTGACGATTTGTTATACATGCACAAATTGAAAATTTGGGACAATTCTTCTTTGAAGAACGAGTTGGATAAGCACGATGCGAGAAGTTGGTACTATCAAATCATCTATTCTTTGAAGACTGCTTATTTTGACTACAGGGATTTAACTGACATCATTTTAAAAAAAGAAATCAAAAGAGATATGTTATTTGAAAACAAAGACAACTTGATAACGCAGCACGACGATGTGGCTTTGCTGCATGAATTAGATGAGCTGTACCAGAGACTGGAGTTAGTCAAATTGGATTTATACAGACTCAGCTGTGATTTCCTTGCTGATTCAATAGACGTTTTCAACTTGAGAGTTCCAAAGGGTTCGTACGCCTTGTTCAGTTTTGCATCAGGAATAATAGGCTTCAGAAAACTCTGGTTAAGCAGTAAATATGAAAAAAAATAATTCTATCACTAATGTAAAATTTAAACTCTGGAAAGTTTGCTATATACTCCATATAAGTACTTAAATTCATGTTAGAAAGACTTCTTACTGTTATATTTGTTTTGTTGTTATTAAAGATTTTTGTCCCACCTCGACTGTTTACCAATCACTTTCTCCTGTCGCTTTCTTGAAGCAGTAGTCTTTCCCATTGCAACTTACCACACCATCTTTCAAGACCCATTTCCATTTGTTCTTTACTCTGACAACCTTTTCATATTGGCATAAAATTATGTTCCCGTTTTCTTCATTGTTGTTATCCTCAACATCATCATCAGTGTTCAGGTAATCATCATCAGAATCGTCCAAATCAGAGTTGACCTCTTCGTTGTCCAATAAAGCTGTCTGTTTCAAGTTTTTTTGTTCTTTTTTAATTTTCTCTAATCTTTTAATTTCATCTTCAGTTGTTAAATTATCAAGCTCGTTCACTTCATTCTTGGCTTCGACTTTATTTCCAAGCATTATATCGTTGTGTTGATCTTCATCTTCGTCTTCGTAGTCATAATCCTCGTCATCTTGCCATGAAAATTTAGGCACAGCCTTTGAATCAACCAACTTCTTTTCCCATAACTTCTGAAGTTCTTGTAATGTCTCTTCGTCCACTCCGTGATCTTCAAACAGTGGTTTTACATCTTGTAAAACTTGGGATATAATATTTTCGTATAATTTTCCTACTTCCCTGGAAGCTGCTGGTACAAATTTAGTTACAGAGGCTGCTGGAGCAATTGATGAAGAGCCTTGTTGTATTTGAAAATCTTCAGCAGACATTGATAATAGTATCTAATATAGGGTCTTCAAACAATAATTACAAATAGATTCAAAAATCGTTTTTACCTCAGCTTATGTATGTATAGGTTCTTGGGACTTTCAAGAAAATATATGTAACAGTAAAACTACGGTGGTTTTACCCTATTGAGAGCTTATACCACCTTTAACCTCATTTTGAAGTTTGCTGATATGAGGAAGTGGTAGTATTTATTTTCTAAAGCCATAGTCCAGGCCCAAAACAGCTTATGTCCTGATAGTCACGTGTGTAAAAACCCGTCACGCTTTTTGTTTCAACCCTATTGTTTTCCCAAGGTTTCCACATTAAAAGCCAACACAGCAGCTTTTTCTATCACACAAGCATGCTTTCAACAGTTAGCACATTCACAATAATCAATAAAAAAGGCAGCCATAGCTTTTACCTAACACAGATGCCGCTGCAACACTCTCGAAAAGAGTTTGTGTTGCGTCTTACGAGCTGCACACAAAGTGTGGTATCACGTGATTTAAACACAGAAACGGATATAAGACTGCGCAAAAAAAATTTTGTTTGTTTGGAGTTTCCTTTTTGAGACTTGTTTATATTCATTGATTAAGTTAAAAACAATAAACAAACACGAGATTCAATGATAAACAATCAAACATCTTCATAGATTGAACCAAAAGAAGGCAAATAATCAATATTCAACTACTTTAAAGTGTCTGTATTGTAGCATTTTACAGTTTTCCAGATGGTATCTAATCAAAATATAGAAAATACCAACAATAAATCACCAAATAAGAAGAAGAATGGCTCAAGCAATAACACTAGTTTAGGAAAAATAAACACACATGGTCTACTACTTAATAAAATTGTCTTTTCTCCACCAAAAGATGAGGATCATTACAGAGAAATTGACTCTAATCATGAAGTTGTGAATGTAAGAAGTAGTAACAATATTATCACCAATCAGCCTATTGCCAATACTGAATCTTATAGAAAAAGCATTGGCAATGCCGGTAACGATTATGTTGTTGTTGATGATCTTGAAAACGGATCAATTGTAAAAGATGAGGAATTCACATCAGATCAAAAATTTGCGCCGATTTTAAAAATGAATAATACAGGTAAACTTATGTTTTATACCCAATTGCAGCAAGTTCAACCTTCTTTGGTACCTGCTGCCTCAATCACTGGCAAGGTGCAATTCAAAGCTTTGGCCAAAAACATGGATGATCAATTATCTATGATGCAAGAAGAAGAAGATTTAGATCTGCTTTCTTCTCCACAACATCAACTTTTTGGCGGAAAACTGCCCCCTAATAACAACCACTTAAAAAGGAAAATTGATGTAGCAGAGTTTGATGATGATGAAGCTGTAAAAAAGGAACAAGAATCAGATCATTCCATTGTGTTGGGAGCAGGAGTCAACAAGTTGAACTTGAAATTTGATATGCTAGACTCTGAAGATAATAATGAGAACAGCAGCAAAAATATATCTACTGCCCATTCACATATAACAGCTAGTATGAAGTCCGATGTTAGAAGAGAAGCTCTGAATAAAGATGACTTTAAACAACTAAAAAATAATTACGATTGCAAATATGATGGTGATATATCAATTGATGGAGTTGTGAGAGGAGATGAAAATAACGATGTATTTATGTCACCTGATAAAAGAACGTCTGGTGATAACAGCAAGAATAAGGTTGAATCACCTTTGAAAAACATATCCATAAATTTGAATGATAATTCAGATGTTAGCAGTAGTTCAGCACAAAAGAAAATTTTGGCCAAAAAACTTCAGCAACAAAACTTAAATAGTGCTCTCTTGGATAGAAATAGCTCTAAATTTCTCAGATTATCGCCTTCAGGTGGTAGGAAGTTTAGTGACGATAAGGAGAACCAGCTATTCTCTCAGATAATACCTAGTTCTCCTTCAATCCATTCTTCAAGAAAAAAGCTTAAATCTTTACCCAAATTACCACTAACTAATTCAAATTCGCCTATACTAAATGTTAAAATGATGTCCCCTGCATCGAAGGTATCAGCTCATTTGGATTTAGATATGAGTTCATCAATTAACTCTTCAAAAAATGATTCACCATTGAGAAACTTTAATATTGGAGACGATTCACAATTGAAAAATTTCAACAGGGTAAGCAAGCATAATTTGGCATCAGCAGGTAGCAATAAAAGTAATATGTCTCAATATGTGATAAACCAGAAAAGTGAGCTCCAAAACTTGATGAATATTGTAACAAACATGCAAAAAAATATCTCTGTGTTGTCTAATAATTCCAGTGATAGCAAAATCAGTAGCCCACAAAAATTCACAAATTTAAAACAAAAGTATGATATAGAAGTAGCATCTAAACTTCGTTTGAGCACTCAAAATAAAGAACTATTGCAAAAAATTGTTCAATTAGAAAAAGACTTAGCGGATTCACATAAGAAAATAACTAAATCAGAAGCTGCTCTACTAAACAAAAATCAAAAAGAAGTAGAGTTAGAAAAGAAATATAACCAATTAGAGAAAGCATTTAATGATTCAATTAAAAACCACGAAGAAGAAATATCAATCATGAAGAAACAGAAAACCGAAATGTTACAGAAATTAAATAAGCAAGAAACAAGCACTTTGGAAAAAATTAAAAGCCTTGCTGCTGAAAGAGATGTTTTACTAAAGGATATTACTTCCAAAAAAGAACTAATTGTTACTCTAAATAAATCAGTAGCTGACTTTAACAAGAATAATGAAGAAAGTTTATCTAAATTAAGCACTGAACTATATGAGCAGTATTCTAAAAAGCATGAGGATAAGCTAAACTATTTAAAGCAATCTTATACCCAAGCTCTAAACTCTTTGAAGAAACTTGTTCATTCTCTAAGAGATGATTTAACAAAGAAAAATGAAGAGATCACTAAATTAAAACAGCAAGTATTAAGCGGTAATCAACCTGCCAGAAGAACTGGCTATCATAGATAAAATGCCTTTGTTTTTACCTTTCTATATATAGTTTCTATTTATGTTTTGTTGAAAATAGTTATTCGTCATCCAAGTTTTCATCTTCACTTGCTTCAGAAGCTGACTCTTCATCTTCATCATCGTCTTGTTCGTCGTTCTCTTCGTCTTCTAATGATTCCAGTAACAGTTTTTCTCTTTCTTCCCTAATTTGTCTTTCAATAGCAACATACTTTCCCAAAGGAGTAGCCTTCCAATCCAGATCAATCAAAAATTTATTAATTTCAACAGTATTAGATGGTGAAAATTCTACATTTTCCCTCTTAGATTCGATAAACTCGTTGTTTTTCACAATTTTATCTAATAGAACATTCAGTTTCTTGTTGAATTTTATGTTATTTGTGTTGACTTTAATAAATCTTTTCAAGGAAATTATTATAGGAGTAGATAATTCAGGGAAAGAGACACTTTTGTTGAAACAGTTCAAGTACTCGCCCAAAATTTCAATAAATTGTTCTATGACACCATCTTGGTAAGTTTTTGATTTCAAGTATTGTAAATTACACTTGATATTAGTTTGAAAATTGAAAGCTTCTAATTTTTTATCCTCTTTCTTAACTTGTTTCTTGAAAATGTTACTATTTAAGATTTCCTGAAGCAATGGGAACAAAGGAATGTAAATCTTGGTAGACTGTATTAATCTATTTAACGACTTAATCAAATAAAATCTTAGAGGAAAGAATTGAGCAGTAGGAATCAATCTAATAGTACCAATGGAAATTTGAATCAATGGATATATCAATTCCTTCATAGATGAGTCAGTCTCAATTAGATCAGAATGGCATGCGTTAGACAAAAATCTGGACCAAAAATCAATTGAATGAGCAAATTGCCAATTGTAGACAATTTTGTAGGCATCAGCAGTATCAATTTTATTTTTTGAGTTGTTAGTACTGTTGGTTTGAGCATTAATAGAGTTTCTCAAATGAATAGCCAATTGTCTCAAATATTCAAACCCTAGTTGGTAAGATATTTTGACATCTAACATAAATATTTCAACCATTGAGTTTTTTTGAAAGTTAACCAAATTGGCTGTTCTCAGGTTGTTATTGCTGTTAGTGGCACAATTTTTAATAAAAGAGGAATACAGATTTTTTAACAAATTTTCCAGCATAATAGCCTTTTTAAATTCTTTACAGGCTTCAATCAAAAAAGCAAATAAAGTTATTTGGATTTCCAAGTGCTTCGAAGTAGCCCAATTTTCAACTACAGCAGCAATCAATTTTTTCAAGGTTCTTCTGTGAGATAAAAAGAATGGCATCAACAATGATGTTGAGTGTAAAACCAACGATGCCATTTTTATATCAGAACTAATATCCTGAATCAATAAAATCAAATTGGCAGCATGATGTTGCAAAACAGTAGCAATCTTACCACTAGTCTTTGGATTTAAAATTCTGGTTGTTTGGTCGTTTCCTAACTTTTTAAGAGTATAAGGCTCTAGCTTTTCTATGATAATAGTAGGCATATCTTTCAAAGTTAAATGCATCAATTTAGAAAAAGCCTTTTCATCAGTAATGGTATATTTCAAATCATTTAGGACATCATCGTTGTTCATGTTGATTGAAGCTTTAAAAGCAGTAATAATGGTTTTAATTAATTTTAAATTTGGATTCTTTTTGGAAATTTTATTTAAAGACTGGCTCCACTCATTAACCATGTCAAAAGTAACTTCAATCTTATCATCAGAAGTTTCCTCCTTTTCTTTTACTTCTTTTTCGGTATTATCATCAGCATCGCTGTATTCAGCTAAAGCATTATCTTTAAAGTCCAACAACTCCTTGTCGTTGCCTTCCAAATATTTGTAAAACTCTGGGTCCTCTTCTTTCAAATCACTTAAATCCACGTCTTCTTCTTCTGATGAACTTTCGCCGCTGTCGTTTACATCCTTGCTTTTAGGTATACTCTTTTGTAATTCCTTTGGAATTTCAGCTTCGGTATTGTTAGCAAAAAAACTAGATAATCTTTCATCATTAACTTTGCTCTTTTTTGTTACTTCTTTTTCCCTGCTTTCTATTTGACCTTCCTTTGTTCTTCTATATTCATCTTCTTGAATTTGTTCTAGAGTCTTACTTTTGTTCAAAAGCTTGCTTTTCGCATAGTTATTACCTCTTCTCTTCAAGAACTTTTCATTTTCCTTTTTGTCAATCTTTTCTTGATCAAGTTTCTTTGTTAACTTTTTGGAAGCAATAAACTTTTTGGTAGCCTTAGATGCTTTTGCCATTTTCCCAATATCACAACTAATTCAAAATGGTTTTGAGGTAATGTTTTATTGTTAGTCTTGCACTATGTAATTCAAGTTCTGAAATGTAGACTTTTATTTTTTTTTTGTTTTTTATTCGAAATCAATATTTCCCAATTGGGAAATTTGCAGGCAATTACAACTGTATATATAAAAAGAAACTTTATATTTTAACAATAGAGAAAAGAAACTTTATTCCCTACCAATGATACAAAACAAATAATGAAAGAGCCCATGGGAACCAGAAAAAACAAGTTATTTATTTTTATTTCTATTATTAAAAATAATATATATTAGTCATATTTATTTATTTGAGTCATAAATCATAATGTTAAGGAATTGCTTTAATATTTTGAACTTTAATGTAAATTTTATTTTTTTGTGAAATTGTGTATGTTTAGTATAGATATTTTTTACACTTTCCCAGAAAGAGATATTACTCATTAATATTAATTTCAGAAAAAAATAGTTTTTACTCTATATTTCTTAGTTTTTAAGCAGTACCTTGAACAATCTTCTTATCTTCTGGTTTTTCCTTGAAAATATTCTTTTCAGGTTCATGTCTTTCCTTTCTTGGGCTACTAAACATTTTCTTAATAGCAGCAATATTTGGAATAGAAATACCTCTGACTCTCATGATGTAGTAACATCCAAGCATGGCAGCAAAGTTAAACATAATATAACACCACATGAAACCGAAATTTCTCCATCTTTGATCCCAATGAACACCATATTCAGCGACAACTTGATCTTGATTAGTGTATGGACAGTATTGACAGTTATCAGTGGAGTTAGGGTTTTTAATGTAACCAGGATAGTTCTTGGAGTAGGTGGTTAAGAAATCACCACAAGTTTGACCAGAAGGAGGATCCAAGGTTAAAAATTCATTAGGCAAACATTTAACTTTCTTACCATGAACAACAGATGTGGTTAAAGCTTGAACAACATAGGTAAATGGAGAGAATTTGTACATGAAAGTCCAGAAACCAGGCATTTTACGTTCAGGTTGCAAAATACCACAGAATAACAACAACATAGCAAATAAGTTAGAGTTAATCATAGAAGCTGATGGAACATCTGGTGCTAAGTAAATAATCCAGGCACCGTAGGAAATAAAGTAGATTGGGAAAATAATAACGTAGAAGAAGAACCAGAAACCAGCGTGAGAAGCTCTACCAGAACCCATTAATGGCCAGTAGTAACAAATGAAACAGAAGAAGACACAGATGGAAGACCATGCAATTTCTAAGAAGGTGTGAGAAACCAATAAGTAACCCCAATGGAATGTGGAAGAATCACCTTCTCTGACTTCATATAATTCTCTTGAATCAATAGCGAAAACATGCATTTGATTAACCATAGCTAAAGCAATCAACAACATCATGAAAGTAGATGAGAAAGATTGAGTAGCAGCTTGGATAGCTTCAGATCTACCAGTCCAGACATAAGATAAACCGACGACCAACGCACAGAAAACACATTCCAAGAATTTAGCTCTGATATAAACAGGAGCTCTCCAAAATTGAATGTTAGTTCTCCACATAACAGCCTTAAATTGAACCAAAGCAGGAGCAGCGTAAACAGTTAATAATTCAGGATCTTCAGATTGAGCTTTGTTAGTCAAAGAATCATTCAATTCATCCAATTCTCTAATACCAGCAGCATGTTCTGGAGAATCTCTCCAGGTTTGAGCCCAATCTTTACCGACACTGTTACCGACAACAACATCCAACATCCATTCAGCAGGGTTTTCAGCTTTGTCACAATGTAAACCGGATTCTCTTTCCAAGTAATCTAACATAGATCTAGAATTCTTACCGATATCACCAAAGTAAACCATTTCACCACCTCTCTTCAACAACAATAATCTATCGAATTCTTCAAACAAAGTAGCTGAAGGTTGATGGATTGTACACAAAATAGACATACCAGAATCAGCCAAAGCTTTCAAGAATTGAACAATATTCCAAGAAGAGTTAGAATCTAAACCAGAAGTAGGTTCATCTAAGAATAACAACAAAGAAGGTTTGGCAACCAATTCAACACCAATTGACAATTTCTTTCTTTGTTCAACATTCAAACCTCTACCAATCTTACCAACAACAGCATTTTCGTAGTTTTGCATACCTAACAATGTAATGATCTTATCAGCATATTCCATCTTCTCAGCATGAGGAACAGAAGCATTTTGTCTTAATTCAGCGGCAAATTGTAAAGATTCTTTAACAGTTAATTCAGTCATATGGTTATCAGCTTGAGTAACAAAACCACAAGATCTCTTGAAAGATTCCGGCAAAGGCTTGTTGTTAACTAATAGATCACCAGTAATTGTAACGTTTTTAATTCTATGAGATAAGGTAGTCAACAAAACTGTTTTACCGGCACCAGAAGAACCCATTAAAGCAGTCATCTTACCAGGTTTAACGTAACCGTAAACATTATCCAACAATCTTCTTGCACCACCATCGTAATTGACATCAACATTCAAACCCTTCCAAGAGAAAATATCTTTACTAGCAATAACTTCATGTAAATCAACGTTTGGACCATTCAAGGCAAACATCATTTCATCTCTACTAGCAACCTTAGAATCAGCGTTATCACCAAAATCAGGCATGAACCCTCTCTTAAACAATAGTAAATCACCACCACCTTCTAAAGGCTTTAGATATTCACTCATAATAACATTCAATATAATGTAGGCAAATGTCCAAATGACATTGACACCCCAACCTTGCCAAGAATCTGGATGATATTTAGCATGGTATGAAGCTTTCAAATACACATCACCATTGACATACATTTTACCTTTGACAGCACCATTGGCATGACAGATTTGATTGGCTAAAGAAACACCTTCATATCCTGGACCACGAGGAATTAACTTAGAACACAACATTTCTCTGCCATGGAATTCGGTAGCCATGGTAGATTCATAAGCGTAGGTTAATGGATTAATATATCTAATCCATCTACCCCAATGATGCATTTGACCAATTGGCAAGAAGAAACCACAGTACAAAGCTAAAACTAAAACATACAAACCACCAACAGCATGGGCTGTTGTACCATCTTTGGTAATGGTGGCACAGAACTTAAAGATAAATGAAGTACATTGTTGAACAGTAAACATATACAAAAAGTATTGGAAGAAAGCACCAGCAGTCCATTTCAAAGCTGGCAACCAGTAGGAAATCAAACACAAAATCAAAACAGCAACAAACTTAACTGGCATTTCAGTGAAGATTTCTTGTAGAGCTTCGGCAGAAGTATGGTACATGGAGTAAGACTTATGCTTCATGATAATAGCTCTGTTGGCGAATGAAGAGGAAATTTCAGCTAAAGAGGTTAAACTACAGAATAACAAAACATAGAAAATTAAACCACCTCTAGAGTAGGCACCGTCAGTGGTGGATTGACTGATTGGATCAATCTTATAAAACATAGAACCGACAAAGAAACCTTTACTTAAGAAAGATGATAAGTAAACTTGGGTATATGTCATATCACCTTTAACTCTGTGAACACCTCTAATCATACAGTACCAAACTTGGGTCCAATAATTGGTAGTATACAGGGAATGTTGTGGTTCATTTCTTTGCTTTCTTTGCTTCATAGACTCCTCTAATCTTTGCTCAGTTTCAGCACTGTTGTGAGCAGAAACATAAGAATCGTACATTTGCTCAGCATTAGCATATTGGGGAGAGTTCTTCCAGTAAGCAATAAATTCATCTACATTCTTTGGAATTGTAGCTTCATATCCAGGAGCACAATCCAAATTCTTGTTGTCCCAATCAAGAGTGACGGAAGTCAAGAATTCAGCAGATGTCATTCTATGTGGTTTTACGAAACCCATATTGGTAAAGTAGTCAATAGCTTCATCAGCAGGACCAAAGTAAATTTGTTGACCATTGTATAAAACAGAAACCTTATCCATTAAATCGTAAATCTTTTGACCGGCTTGGTAAACACAAATAATAGCAGTGGTGTTGGTCAAATTAGTGGCAGTTCTAATGGCTTGAGCAAATTCTAAGGCAGAAGAAGCATCAAGACCTAAAGTGGCATTATCCCAACAGTAAATAGAAGCAGACATGGCTAAAGCTTCAACCAAAGAAACTCTCTTTCTTTCACCACCAGAAACACCTCTAACAACACCGGAACCAACAATGGTCTTGTAGGTGTGTCTTAAACCGAAGACAGTACACCACAAATCTCTCATGGAGTCAACGTATTCTTGTTTAGTAATACCATCAACTCTCATTCTTGGAGTTTTACATTTCAAAGCAAAATCTAAAGTTTCCTTAACAGTGATTCTTGGGAAATGGAAATCCAGTTCAGGAACATAGATAACATAACCTTTAAATCTCTTCATCATCTCATGTTGGTCTAAACCATCATAGCAAAATTCACCAGAAACCTCTACGAATTCGGCAATTTCACCAGCAATGGCTCTCATTGTGGAAGAAGCACCGGCACCAGGTCTACCAATGATCATCATCATTTCACCACTTTCAATAACACCGATAGCATCTTTGACCAAGTGTCTGGTTGGCTTGTGACCTCTGTTTTTGATCATTCTCTTAGGCCATGTGTAAAAGTCATGCATCATATTGTCAATAGAAGGAGCAACAGCAGCAGAGGCATCAACACCAATAACATTTAGCTCCTTGAAAGCAACACCGGCATCATTAGGAACGATACCTTGTTCTAACTGATGGGATCTGATGTAGTCTAGTAATTGCTTCAAGTCAAAGTCTAGCCCTTCTCTGATTTCCAGATGTGCCAACTCCTTCTTGGTCTTGGTAGACAAGACTCTTGCTAGAGATTCGATTTTTTCCACACCAGTGGTTTCGGACAAGATGTTGGTCACATGTCTGGAAAGCTGCGACTCAATGGCCTGGTTTTCCAAGTCTGATTGGTTGGAGGCCAAGGCTTGGATAGGCTGGTTTGGATGATTTTGGTGATCATCATAGGATTGAATTGATTCAGTGAATGATGAGGTGTCATCATTCACGTTTTCGTTGTTAGCATTATCCTTGGTTTTTTTATCTTCACTGGAGGAGTTTTTTTCCTTACCAGAAGAAGACAAATTAGAATCAGTGGTTGACATTTCTACACTAATTGTTTATATTAAAGTTATTGCTCTTGGGTCTGTAGTTATTATTCTACTGATAACTTCTAAATCAAAACAAGAATCTCCTTCTTCTGTCTTCCTTATATAATCTCTACAAATTTGCAGTATTTATTTATTTCTCCAATTTCCTCCAGCTGAGTTATTTTAGATGCATGAAAAAAATATATTTACTTTTGCATTTACCCTTATCCTTATATGAGATATTTTAAGTTTTGTGTAGGCAAAAAAGACACGCCTTTCCATTATAGGAGCCAACCACTGACGGAGCTAGTTACAGCTTTTAATCGGAGGAATCAGCATTTTATTTATCAATTACTACTTTAAGTAACTCATCTGAGCTCTAGATACATTTATCCGGGAGCTGATGATGGTGGATAGTGTCGGGTAGAAAAAAAACAGAGTGTTTGTCTGGGAGTATAAAGGATTGGGAGGAAAGCTTCACAAGCAAGGGGGTGAAGAACGGGATGAGAGATACTTTGAGTTATTTTTCGGCAAATGAGAGAGTATTTTGAGGTAGACAAAAGCTTTTTGATTATTTTTTCTTGATGCGGAAATAAAAAATAGATGATTTAGCCGAAACGAAAAAAAAAATACCTCATGAAAGGAAGCGGGGAGTGTTTACCCGGAAACAAGGCAGCAAAACGTTCAGCCGCACGGGCATATCAGTTGGCTTTTTGGGTGTCTACCAGGGAAGGCATCGGGGCCTGACGTAATTGGCAGGTCGGCCCAGGTGATTGAGATCGGGCTGGGCAGGGAGGAAATGCGCAGGACGGATGAAAAAACACAGGAACAAATGCAGAGTGGAGGAGCTGAGCGACAAAGAGAAAGGAAAGCGCTTTTGTTGACATTAGCAGGAAAATCAGATGCGGTTTCTTTGGCAGCCGTATTAGGATAATATGTTTTTCCAGCGGAGAACGATCCGCCCGCACAATTCTGAATTTGGTCACGTGCTGTTTGTGCAGCTGACAAAGGCTCAAGTCCGGGACTGCCAGACCAGACATCTGATATTACTGTGAGTGTTATCGTACGGCAATATCTGCTTGGCACAATTCCTGAGAGCAGAAATACTTCGCTATGTGTATTGCCTTTTACTAGAAGAAAATTGGTATAACAAACAACGATCTCATACTGTTAGAGAGATGATTTTTCCTTCTCCTGCATTTGACTTTAAAGTGTTTCAATTTTATTACAGTGCGACATCAGGTGTGATACTGTCTGTCTCAAAATACCTACTAATGCCATATATAATTTACCGTGTTACTACAGACCTTCTAACCGCATTTGCTCTTCTGTTTGTAAATCGCAATCGCCCTGAGGCTAATGGCGTTTAATCAAAGTAATGAATATAATCATAGTTATAGGGAGTTATCAAAGGAACCTCGTATACTCCAATTATAAGAAAATAACCCTTCGAAAAGTACTTCAATAAAACAAAGGAAGTCCACTTTAAAGAAGACTCAGACAAACTTCAACCAAAATTCAAAAGAACTTTTTTCTGTTATAAAGAAATTTCTTTCTACAATAAAGAATAATTATCAGTAGAATATATATAAAATGAGAAAATCAGCTAGCTATCAAAGAGTAGGATTTCAACAATCAAAATACATCAGACAATAAAACAAAAGTGTAGAAAGGAATATTTTATTATACATATAATATTAATAAAACTAATAATTTACCAACAGTAACCAACTAAAATGGCAAGCAACTTTGGCTGATCAAACTCTAAAGTACTTTATGTCAATGAAGGGGATTTCAAACACATCCCAATAGGCGGCATTAACTCTTATGCTCAAACTTCTCGAGACCAAGCACAGATTCACCCTCACATCCTTTAACCGGTGTTACTAACCCTAAAACTCACTATTGAAATGGGCTCTGGTGACATAATAATGGTTAATATTCAGTCTTATTCTAACATAGGCGCAAACGACACCTTACTATCTAAAAAAAACTACCGTGAAGGCATGTATTCAATTCGTAGTATTAATATCTGCAGTTGTGTTGATAAGAATTTAATGCTTCAACAAGAGTAAAAACATTTAGATGCTGGTATTCAATGTGACTCTAATTACTATTAAACGGCTTTGGTTTGCACTTACACAGAAAGAGAAACAAAAATTCATGGATTTGAAAATTTCTTTTGGAGCTGAGCTTTAATCTAACTAAGCAGTCATTTTAAGAACTTTGTGGTTTCATAAAGTTAAATCGAGGTTTTGGAGGCAAGTACAAAGTTTTAATCAACATAGTGTATGTATGAAATCATTGATGAATTCATCTCCAGCTATTAATTCTTTTAATACCAATTTATTATTTGCTTTAGCCACAACTCAAGGTTTAAATGTTGTACTTTTTGACATTAACAATGACTTCCTTTAGGCAAAAATCACTGGTAACAATTACTAGGTTAAAACACCGCCACTATTTTTGGATGTTTTCAAATTAAAATATTTATATTTAGTGAAATCTGCTAATGGTTCATTAGAATCTCCAAGAGCTTACTATGATCATTTGGGTAACTAACTAAAAACCACCATGATTTTTTTTACCATTATATGTCCTTTGTCTATTTCACAAAGAACCATTTTGATAGCAATACTTCATTTTGTTGATCAAGCTATAGCGCGTTTTACAGAAGCTTTAAACGGATTAAACAAGGAACTGCGCAAGAATTCTCTTTTAAATGCTCAACATCAAATTATCTTGGATACGACATAATGAATAACACCCTTGCTCATTAATTTGGTGCTTCTATTCTATCAAGACAAAAGAATAATTATACTCGGGAACTGACATAACAACAACCGCCTACAACCCAGATATATTAGATTTTTTTTACAGATTACCACGCAGTTTAAACCATATATCAATTAAACATTACTTATTTCTTTGCTAAATTCCATATCCTGCAGTAACCGATCTAACAATGGGCGGAGATATCTGGTAATGCAGCAATGACATATTGTCAAAATCCGAAAACAACTCAGTCGAGTCACCTGATATTACTGTGAGTGTTATCATACGGCAATATCTGGTTGGCACAATTCCTGAGAGCAGAAATACTTCAGTATGTGTAGTAACTTCTATAAGAAGACAATATGTACAGCAACTTGCAAGTTTGCATCTCTAAATAAGGTTAGCGTGTGAGATCGTTACCACGCTGCGCAAAACTAAGTAACCAGCTTATATTTGACTTTCGGATTAACTAACTGCCAATGGGAGATTAAGAGACTATGGCTATGCGGCAGGTGACAATTTGTTTTTGAAAAACAAATAGTCACGTGGTTATTTACCAGTTATATATCACGTGCATATAACTTGCCCCCCATCCGCTTGCAACTAGCAGTTAAAAATTTTCCTGCCTAGGCTAACATCTCTCCTTTTTTGTGCTTTTAAAAAAGCCTGGCTCAGATATCGTCTAGCAGTTTTCAGAACACTACCATCAAGAAAGACCTATAAGAAAACGCCTGGCCGTGATCCTATTGAAGAATTTCATACATAGCATTCAGTCAGTAACTATGATCTCTATACCGAGAACTAAAGTATTAAAAACTTTGACCGTTTTTGTATCCTTATTGGCACTGGCAGCTTCCGCAACCGCTACTCAAGGAACTACTGCATTAGCAAGCACGGCAACTAAAGGCGCCGTAGCTTCTGCCGATGCAGATGATAGCGCACCAACAAAAAAGCAATCACCTTTTACCTCCTTTGTTTTGGCTATATCCATGATACTGGTTTCTGAAGTCGGTGATAAAACCTTTCTGATTGCTGCTTTGATGGCTATGAAGAATAATAGATACGTTGTTTTTGCTGCTTCTATATCTTCGCTGGCTATCATGACGGTATTGTCAGGTATATTCGGCCAAGCTTTCACTTCCTTTTTACCTGATAAGCTTGTCGCTATTGTGGCTTCCGTATTGTTTTTTGTCTTTGGTGCTAAAATACTGAAAGAAGGTTGGGAAATGGATAGCAACACTGGTGTTGATGAAGAACTGCAAGAGGTTGAGGAAGAATTGGCCACCACCAAAATGAATGAATCTTATAATTTGGCCGAAAATGGCGGCTCCTTAGGAACTTATTATAATGCAAACAAATTTAAGAACTTCACTGAAGTTGTGAAAGTAAATGTTAACAAGGTATTTTCTCCTTTGTACGTTCAAGTTTTTGTTATGGTTTTCTTAGGAGAACTTGGTGATCGATCTCAGATTAGTACTATTGTAATGGCTGGTTCTGGTAATTTCTGGTCTGTTATTTTAGGTTCGATCATCGGTCATGCCTGTTGCACAGCTGTTGCTGTAATTTTTGGAGTTTTATTGGCTTCAAGAATCAAGATGAAAACTGTAACTTTGGTTGGGGGTGTCTTATTTTTAATATTTGGAATTGTCTACTTAGTTGAGGCTTGTTCTTAAACAGTAACTAGGAGCCAAACAATTTAATCTTAGAATTAACTGCAATCTATATAGTAAGGTTCTTTTTATTTTTAAAAGTTATAAAGCCACGTAAGCTAAATCCTATTAATCATCTGTTAAATAAATGCTTTGAATTCAAACTAATTAATTATTGTTTCGTAATCAAAAGTTTTCTAACCAAATCAAAAAACAATGTTTACATCTTTATCTTTAGCCAAAATTTGATTTAACTTAAGCTTTATTTTTTTTTATGTAAACTTAAATATGTAATCACTATAATATTTCTCTCGATAACTGTTATGTTTATTTGTTTTTTCTTTATATATTGCTGTTTATCTATTACATTACTTAAGCGTTTGAATGAAATTGTCCAAATTGTATTCATCCTTGTATTGGTTATCATCCCAGACGTTTGTTAAAGTACCCATTGCAGATTTTGCTTTATTGGACAATCCCGATTCGTCTACAATATCTTCATTCAAACCATCAGCATGAGCCTCGGTATTTTCGGTGGATGTATTCTTTGATTCATCTGATCCTTCAAACAAATCAAGCAGCTGGTGAGTTTCCATACTTTGAAGTCCAGCATTCTGTTGATTTACAACTGTCGATGCAATATTCATCTTGAATTTCTGTAAACTCATAATTTTCTCCTCCAAAGACCCCTTAGTAATAATTCTATAAACATTTACAACTTTTGTTTGGCCCAGTCTGTGAGCTCTATCCATAGCTTGCAAATCATTCATTGGATTCCAATCATGTTCAACAAAAATTACAGTGTCTGCTCCGGTTAAATTTAATCCTAAACCACCAACTTTTGTGGTTAACAACAAAACATCAATAGATGGATCTTCATTAAACTCACGAACAACCTTTTGTCTGTCTTTAGAATCGATAGACCCATCTAATCTCATGAAAGTAACGTCAGGCATGTTCTTGACAAATAGTTCCTTTTCAATCAAGTCAAGCATATCCTTTAACTGACAGAATACTAAAACTCTATGTTGAGAGATGATGTTGTTGTCATTCTTTATACCAATACCACATTCCTTTAGCAAGTTTCTCAAAGCTTGCAATTTTGGAGCATGTTTAATATCGTTAATGGTTGAATGTTCAGCGGCCAACTGATGAGCAATTTTATTATATTGCGGATGGTTTGGAGTCAATACCAAACTTGGATGGTTACATAGTTTTCTCATGTATTGTAAAGCTTGAAAGATATGTTGTTTAGGTTCACCATCTTCAACGCTGCTACTATTATCCAATTCAATTTCAACAGTTCTCTTTTCTTTTTTGGTAAAATCAGTGTATAACTGCCTTTGTAGGGGAGAGAACTCACAGTAGTAATCTTGTATAATTTTTGGTGGCAAATCAGATAGTACATCGTCTTTCAATCTTCTCAACATAAAAGGTAAAGTTTGTTTATGCAGAGATTCTAATGCTAAAATCCCTTTTTCTTGATCTCTTGGTGTTGCTTTGGGGCTTTTACTTTGTAAAATTGGTTTTGAAAATCTCTCTTGAAATGTTTTCTCAGTACCTAAAAATCCAGGCATTAAAAAGTCAAACAAGGACCAAAGTTCGACAACATTGTTTTGAATCGGTGTTCCTGTCAAGAGTAGACGATGATTTGCTCTAATTTCCTTGACTGCGACGGATAACTTTGAATGGGGATTCTTGATGATATGACCTTCATCTAACACGCAATAATTGTAATCGTATTTATTGATAATGTCTAAATCTTGTCTTACAACATCGTATGAGGTGACTACAATAGAATAGGCGTTGAAATCATCTTTCCATTGAGATCTAAATTTTGGGGTACCTGCATATACCAATACTTTCAGTCCAGGGGAATACTGGTTGAACTCTTGTTCCCAATGACCAGTCAGGGAAGGAGGGCAGACAACTAAAGATGGTAATGGTCTATTTTCAACTGATTTATCTTTATCAAATCTCTCCATTCTTAAAAACTGATCACTTGCAATAATACAAATAGTTTGTAAAGTTTTTCCTAAACCCATATCATCACAAAGAATCCCATGAAGATTGTATTTGTTCAAAAATGCTAACCAATTTACACCATCCTGTTGATACTTTCTAAGGGTAGCATTAACAGCAACAGGAAGTTCAAACGGCTTAATTTTAGAAGGGTCCATCATTTGCATCAAAAAGTCTCTTTCTTTTTCCCTTCCTTTTAAAAACTCTACAGAAAAGCCTTCTGGATCCTTAATTCCTTCTTCTAATGGAATCAATTTAATTACGGTAGCAAAAGTTTTGGCTGCAACGGTTCTAATATCACCGTCGGCATCACTCATCCTTCCAAGCAAAGGAACAATAAAAAATACAACAAATGGTAAAATGTCATTTCCCATAACAAAAGTAAGTTGTTTAATTAATTCAATGCCACCCTGTCTCTCAGTAACGCTTCCTGAGTTATTTACCATTGGTAAAACATTCTCAACAATGAAGGGTATCAATACCGTTGGGCAAGTTTTAGCCAAAACAGCTAATCCCATAGAACTTGAAAATCTCAAAATTGATTTGCTGCTTTTTAAAATAGTCAGCAAGCTAGGCAATAACAAAACTTCAAGCTCCAACTTGACAACGTCCTTACCAAAAATCGGCACAATTTGTCTTAAAACAGCAAGTGAATCCACTAACTGAGAGCCTAGATTGTCATCAATGTCAGCATTTTCTTCAGCTTCCGCAATTGCTTTATATTTCATTATAGGATCGAATATAAAAGAGTCCAATTGTGGGATATTTTTCAACGGTTTTTCATTATCAGAATGCTCTAATGATTTTTTAATCAAAAGCTCCAAAAGATCAAAACCACCTTTGGTTTTGATTTTAGCCTTATGCCTGGCCCTTACCAAAACAGGATCTGAAGCTAGTATAGCAATTCTTTCATGAAATATTAAATCATAAATTTTGCCTAAGTATTCTTTGTTCTCAAGGTATCCTGGAACACTTATTGTGTCAACACATAAAAATCCACAGATATTTTTAATTACCTTATTTACAACGTTCGTCTTGCCAGCCTTTTCCAATCTTTCCAAAAAGGCTGTCAAGGCGACAATTGATCTGGTTTGAAGAATTGGAGTCTCTTCCATTTTTATATCATCCATCAATGCTTTGATAAAAGGACTCACTTTGTCAGGTAAATCAGAATGAAAATCTAACAAGGCATTAGCATAAGATGACATAATTACACATTCTTTACTAGCCAAAGATTCTTTCACTTGGTCAATTGCCTGGTGAACTCTATGTCTAAAATCACTCAGCGTCTTGTCAGCACTAATCTTAACAGAATTATCCAAATGACGAAATAGCTTTTCATAGTATTCATCATGAATTTTTTGAGCCAACTGTAAATCAAATGCTTCAGTGCCTGCCTGTGGTTCACCTTTCACAAGGAATGGAAGTTGTGGAATTTTGGAAGAAGTTAATTTTCCTACTGTTACAAAAGCTGTAAGCAATGCTTGACATTGGGTTCTCAATGCCTTCATTGATGGTACAAGTTCTTTATAAACAATCATCGAGTTTATATCTGTTCCGGATTTCAGGAGATGGGATTGAAATTCAGGTTCAAATATGGAGACTAGCCATTCAAAAGAATCCCCATTAAAGGTTTTTACAAATTCAGATATAGCAATAGCAGCTAAAAATCTAGGAGTACTGAATGGATTTTTCATAGAGCTTGATAGTAAGCTACCAAATGATCGCTGAGATTTATCAAGGAAATTAACTGCCGTTTTACCAAATACTACTGCTGTAATAACCCTGTTTTTCAAAATCACTTCTTTTCCCAATATATCAACATCGCCATTGATCATTGCAGAATCTATGTTTATGTTATGAGATCCAGAATTGGACGAAGTATCAGAATATTTTCTTTTCTTAGATCCAGCCGGGCTTTCGTCCAAGTAGTAGGAAGAAGAGGGCTTAAGGATCTTGCTGGTGGACATCGGGTAGCTTTTTCCGATCTCACCGATTGGAGTCATTAGCAAATGAGCAAACTCTGCTAAAAACCCACCAAAAAGTGAATCCAATGATCCTTTGTCATTGTTTTTAATGTAAACATCAATGACCTTGAAATAAACCTCCACTGAAGAAGTGTTAATGTTTTCTTTGGTTTCAAATAGAATATTTTGCAATAGTAATCTTACAGTAGTGGATGAAATCCAACTATCATTTTTATTGTAGATGTCCAAAAACTGAGAAATCAGTTCCAAAACAGAAGCCCTGACAATTGTTATTGGGTGTCTCAGATATGGATACAGCATTGGAATCAGTTTTTTATATGACCATTTATTCTCTGTGGCAATCTTCTTTTCCATTAATGTGACAATCTTCTGTGTTTTGAATAAACTGCTTAACAAATCCATAATGGAACTGATGGATGTTGACAATTCATCATCTCGATTAACCACACAATTCCACAGAATATCTAGCACCTCAGAAATTTCTTTTTCCTCTAACTCCAAAAATAGATCTGTCAATGGAATAAGAATGCTGGCAGCAACAGACTGCACATCATCGTCAAAAGAGGTAAGGCCGTACTTTACAATAGCAGTGATTCTGGTGAGCAAGTTGTTTTTGACAAAGAAAGCTCTTTTGGTCGTGGTGAAGTACAGAATTCCAATCAGAACACCATGTGAAACTTGCCATAACTTCTTCTCCAGGCCTTCCTGGAAAACAAGCTTCTCCAAATTTTCAAACACAAGGAATAGCAGGTACTTTTCTTCAACATCATCCAGAGAATTAAAGATGGCCGCGAGTGCTTGGGCAGTTGAGGCTTTGACTGGTGCAACAACAGAATCACCGATAAAGTCGTTAAATCTGTCTCTGGCAAATATACTCAAAATGTTGCAGCAAAGGTCCTGGAGGTACTTGTCGTTTCTGGTGACATTTGCCACGTGATCGTTCGTCTTCAGCTTGCCTATGTAGTGCGTGTTCTCCTTCTTCTTGGAAAAAAGCTCCCTTAGGCCCAAGGCTGCTCCATGTCTTAACTCCCAGTTTTCGGAAGACAAATCAGCCAGCAGGAGATCATACAATGTTTGCAATGTCCACGTTATTCCGGCAACGTCCTCGCCGTCTTCGTTTTGTATTTTCGATTCCAGCATAATCTTGTTCGAGTCGTTACTTTGTTCAGTTATATCCAGCTTGGGGTTTTTGAAAGCTACGCCTTCGGACTTAAGGCCATTGTTGCTGGCTGCTGCCATGTCATTAAGCTTGTTTGAGGAGAGATCAACCTTACGTACTGATGCAGCAGTCTGGTTGTCGCTTGGAGAAGTGTTTCCCCTTTTCAGTTTTCTTTTTGCCAGGGCCTTCATTCTAGCTGACTTTGCTGAGCTCATGGTTTTTCCTTCATGTACCGCCTCAGGACCGGTACTCAAAGTTTGGGTTTTTATAGTGCTGTCAGTTTTCAGCTTCTTTGGTGCAGGTTGCTTTTTTTCACTTATTGAATCAAGTGGGGCTGCAAGAAGCGGTGGCTGTGTTTGCATAGTGTTCAGCACATCGTAATCCTTGAGGGAAAGAAGTCCATTTTCTAATTCTATAATTTGTTCCCAGAGCTCGGAATTTTTAAAGTATTCAATCTTTTTCAAAAACGCTTCCGTGCTATTGATCATTGCGTTCTCATCCTGCTCCTCTTCTGTTTTCACCTTGTTCTCATCATCCTTCAGTTCTCTTAATAACGTATCATCTAGATCCGGATTCCAATCTGGTAAATATT
Source organism: Hanseniaspora mollemarum (assembly GCA_019649515.1). Classification (NCBI taxonomy): domain Eukaryota; kingdom Fungi; phylum Ascomycota; class Saccharomycetes; order Saccharomycodales; family Saccharomycodaceae; genus Hanseniaspora; species Hanseniaspora mollemarum. The sequence goes on along the minus strand of JABFEO010000006.1, from coordinate 121,456 downwards.
GCACTATATTTCCGATAGCTCTTGCAGATGCAACTCTTGTTTCCCATTTGTTGTTTAGTAAAAATGGATATATTCTTGAAATCAAAGATATTATATCATTTGGATGCTGTTTAGCTAAATCTCCCAGCTGGTCAGCTGCTAGATTTCGGACATATGTTGATGATCCTGTTTCTAAGAGCAGAACTTGTCTATCTAATCTAGAACTTCGAGATGTCATTTGCTGCTATATCCGTACAATTAATGGGACAATGGTTGATTCACGTATTTACAATTTTCCTTTCGTGTATGGTTTATGGAAGCTTTTATTTTATTTTGATAATTTGTTTTTCGTAAATTCTTGCTATTGATTAAACACCTGTTGTGCATGTGTGTCTAAGAAAGGTCAGCGAGATTTTCAGTACGCGCTTGGCACTTTCAGCAAATGGGTTTATATTTTTTCCATAATTTTAACTCGTCCTTTTATACTTTTCTCATAGGTGGAAAAACAGCAAGGAAGCTTTGTTGTTTATATTTAACGCAACTCTTTTTTTACCAGGGCCAAAAAAAAAAATAGCTGGTTATAATTATATCCGAAGGTATTCCTGTAGCAACAAAAATGTTGAAAACATTTTTTTTTTATGGAAGCTCAGCCAAAAAGAGCGTTGTTCGTTCAATTCTAATGTTTTTCAGTGTAAAAAGAGCTTTTGTGATGTCTTTTTTTGCTTACTTCTCAAAGATCCCGCCAGTACGTTTGTGATTTTTCACTCTCTATCATCCCCATTCAACGCCATATATAAAAACACAATATGAAATGAGCTTTGAGTGAATTATTTGAAATAGAAGAAGGAGGTAAAAAACCAACCTTTAAGTCGATTTTCAAGTAACTAAAAATGCCAAGTATGTACGCTTCATATTTTTAATTGTCAGTGTTGATTTCAAACTTATTATTGTGTTTTTTGCATAAGAAATTAAGTACCTCGAGGATTCGGGCCCTCTAAAATAATAACTTAGTAGTTCTATAAACTTTGAATGTTGATTTTTTAACAGAAAATGTGTTGTTTATGTTTGCACTGAAACCCGACACTTCAGTCAAACGCTTTAAAAACAAAACCTCTTTCTGTCAAAAATATATGTTCTCTGTTTGTATAGTATTTGACAATGTCAAATATTTCAAACTGTATTTATTCAGGCGAATTAAAATACAGTTGTGATTTATTATGTTGTCTGATCAAAAATAACTATTTCTCTTTGTTTATTTTAGAGTCTGTCTCCTTGTGTCTTCTTTTTTTTTTGTAATTTATCTGTTAGTAGTTTTGATTTTTATTAGTTCAAATGTTTTTACTAACAAATTTTTTTATTACTCAAATACTTTTATTAAACAGGAGCTCCAAGAACTACTTCCAAAACTTACTCTACTCCAAAGAGACCTTATGAATCTGCCAGATTAGATGCTGAATTGCAACTTGCTGGTGAATTCGGTTTAAAGAACAAGAGAGAAATCTACAGAATTAACTTCCAATTATCTAAGATTAGAAGAGCTGCTAGAGACTTGTTAACCAGAGATGAAAAGGATCCAAAGAGATTATTCGAAGGTAACGCTTTAATCAGAAGATTAGTAAGAATCGGTGTTTTATCTGAAGACAAGAAGAAATTAGATTATGTCTTGGCCTTGAAGATTGAAGATTTCTTGGAAAGAAGATTACAAACTCAAGTTTTCAGAGCTGGTTTAGCCAAGTCTATCCACCACTCCAGAGTTTTGATTTCTCAAAGACACATTGCTGTTGGTAAGCAAATTGTCAACATTCCATCTTTCATGGTTAGATTAGACTCCGAAAAGCACATAGACTTTGCTGCTACCTCTCCATTCGGTGCTGGTAGACCAGGTAGAGTTGCTAGAAAGAGAGCTGCTGCCAACGAAGGTGCTGCTGAAGAAGAAGAATAAATTGCCAAATCAGCAAATTGTAAATCTTTCCTTTAACAACCACATTTTTAGCATATAATAATATAAGATTGAAATAATATATCCTTTATATAAACATTCTTCATAATCAATTTTGATAGAATTATCTAAAAACACGAACTTTTTAATATAGGTAAAATAACATGAAAAATCTAATAAATCTGATTATTTTTCTTTTAAAATTTAGAAGTCATTTGCAACTATGTTTTTTCTCTAATATACAAACTAGTGTTTCAAAATGGTATGTATTCTGCAAGTACGGCTGTAATTCTTCTTTTAGCTTTTATACAGTCATAATGCTTCATTCCAACGTTGGCTGTTAAGTAATGTAGCAAAAAAAATATTCTTTTTTTTCTGTATAAAATTAAACGTTTCCCTCTAAAATATTTTTTAGGGCTAAAAAAAATAAAAAATTGTTTTTTTTCTAATTTTGTTTTAAAAATTATAAATAAAAAGTTTCAGGATCTATGGTCGGCAACTGAGCAAAAAACCTCCTTTGCTAGAGGATCTTTCAGTGCTTCAGTAGTATCAATCTTATAGGTAATATTAGGTTAAAAAATTATTGAATTATGATACCAAGCAACCAAAGACATATTAAGGAAAAATGGGTAAATCGTATGTATAGTGTAGATGCTTTAATGCATTTCTAGTGAAACAACGAGTCTATTATGGCAAATAAAGCAGCTTTAGCTAGCGTGTTAAATGATGATTACTACACTGTAGTGTTTGGGAACAGAATACGCATGAAGATGGAGTTTATAAAAACAAATAATTGATAGAATTGTTAAAAAGAATATTAAAATAAGAACGGCATAGCTGGCATGATTGCAGCATTACGCGGATAGTTTAGGATTCAAATATCCGCAATTGTAACAATAATAGCAGATGAAAGAGTACTATGGAAGAATAATGACATTGAAAGAGAGAACACAGGCCTTTGATGAAAATATAGCAGCCGAAATATGAGATTAGCATCTCTACATGAAATCTGCTGATTACTGATGTACCAAACTGCAAATTAAAACTCATTAACACCAAATCATTGTAAAAAACTGAGAATATTATTTTACTAACAATTTTTTTTTTATTGATCAACTAAGACAAATTTAAAATTTACAACAGTCACGGTTTAAGATCCAGAACTAGATACACCTTCCAAAGGGATTTCAGAAAGAATGGTGCTCCATCTTTATCCACCTACTTAAAGATCTACAAGGTCGGTGATATGGTTGACATCAAAGCCAATGCTGCTATCCACAAGGGTATGCCATTCAAGTTTTACCACGGTAAGACTGGTGTCATCTACAACATTACCAAGTCCTCCGTTGGTGTTTTAATCAACAAGGTCGTTAACGGTAGATACATTCAAAAGAAACTATCTTTGAAGGTTGAACATGTCAAGCACTCCAAGTGTAGACAAGAATTTTTGGACAGAGTTAAATCTAACGCTGCCAAGAAAGCTGAAGCCAAGAAGACTGGTGTCGCTGTTGCTTTGAAGAGACAACCAGCTGCTCCAAGACAATCTCACATTGTTTCTGCTGTTGAAAACGTTCCTCAAACTTTAGCCCCAGTTGCTTACGAAACTTTCATTTAAACTTTTTTGCAATGTTATATACAAATTTTATATACTATATACAAGAATTAAAGAAGAATTTAAATAAAAACTGAAATACAATAAAATAAAGAAGCTCAATTTCACTTTGCAATAATTCAGACTCCTAACAAAATGATATACATTTGTTGCCTTGTGGTATAGGTGTAGATTTTTCTGGCTTTAATTACTCAGTTAAAGTGTGCAAAAGTGCATTGAGACTTTTCATTTATCAATACAATCTTCCAGACCAGAGTAGGCACCTTCGGTCAGACAAGCCACTAGGAATGCTGCATAATGTTCAGGTCTTCGGATCCAGGTCCCAGTCGCATATAGTCACGTGATACTGAAAATTTCTTTTTGCTTCTCACCGTCTTTTAGGATCTTTTTTATTCATTCATGACAAGAACCAGAAGCACAAAGCTGAGCAACCAAGAATAACGTCCTTTGGAACAACCAATCATCTTATAACGATTGTTTACTTTAAAATCTTGTAAATATCTTCAATCAATTAGTTGTTTATTTATTTCAAAAAAGCGGATATATTAGCTTGTTTTAATTTAGAAAGAGGAGCACTTACCATACTCTGTATCACTAAAGCATATATAGAAGGAATTTAACAATAACTACAATTCAGAATTTATTATGGGTTCAAATAATAGTAATAATGATGATGCTGACAAGCTGAGAAATGATATACTTGAGTCATCTAAATACCTTGGCAGCTCTGAAAAGACGAACTTGGCAAATAATCAAATAGTCATAGAAGATGAGCTGCAGTATACAAGCAAGCAGATCAATAGTAGCGAGCCTGCAGTAAAGCCTTATATTCACTTTATAGCAGGAGGTATTGGAGGTATGGCTGGATGTGTGGTTACCTGTCCTTTGGATTTAGTTAAAACACGTTTGCAAAGTGATGCGTACAGATCTTATTTGACACAGCATTCGCATAGCACAGGTGAATACATATATCACTCTATCCTTTCCCCTTTTAAGATACTGCAAACTGTTTATCGAACTGAAGGTTTTACGGCTCTATTTAAGGGACTGGGTCCAGGTCTGATTGGTACTGTTCCTGCTAGAAGTATAAATTTCTTTACCTATGGTGTATCCAAAAACTTTTTTTCAAAATGGTTGAATAACGGTGAAGAAAATGCTAAAATTCACTTGATATCAGCAGCCACAGCAGGTATTGTAACATCTACTTCAACTAATCCCATTTGGTTGGTCAAGACGAGATTGCAATTGGATAAGGCGAAAGTTGCCCAAGATAAGATTTATAAAAACTCATGGGACTGCATAGTGAAAGTTTTGAAAAACGAAGGTATTTTTGGCCTCTATAGAGGTCTATCAGCCAGCTATTTGGGCTCTGTTGAAGGGATTTTGCAGTGGCTATTATATGAACAAATAAAAATAGTTTTAGAAAAATCAGATACTAATAAGAAACTGATGCATGGTGAAAATAAATTGAAAGATAATAGCGAAGGCTGGGAATCTTTCAAAAAATGGGCTCTAAGATCAGGAGGTGCAGGTTTGGCCAAGTTCACAGCATCCATTGTCACATATCCTCATGAAGTTGTTAGAACAAGACTGAGACAGCAGCCGCTGCTTATTAATGGACTGCCAAAGTATCATGGTCTATTCCAAACCTTTGCTGTAGTGTTTAGAGAAGAAGGGTTGCGATCTATGTACGGTGGTTTGACTGCCCACTTGTTTAGAACAGTTCCTAACAGCATTATTATGTTTGGAACTTGGGAACTTATGACTAGTGTTTTAAGTAAGCTCGACTCAGGTTTATAGACTGGTCGAGAAAATTAAGCCTGTAAATAGAATTATCTATGGAGTACATATGCACTGTTTTTCTCGGCCTCTTGTATATCCTTTTTATAATATGGTTTTTTATAGTTTCTTCCATTTGTTACTACTTCTTCCGTCACTAGGGATTATCTTCCCGCCCTATATCATCCCTATAGCATCACTACGTCCTGCTGCTTTTTAGAGCCAGTGTACATGAACTTATAAACTTCCTCAATATCAAAAGGGATCGAAGCACTGGTGATTGTGAACGTCTTTGGATCGATTTTATCGTCATCTTTCATTGAATCCTTCTCATCTGATTCTTTATTGCCAAAAAGCTCTTTCTTCGTCTGTTTCAGCAGCTTCAAGTTTTTGAATATGGATTGATCGTTCTGGCTGAAGTACCTTTTAATAATGTCTTCGTCCTCAAGTTGGCTTAGGTCCTTTGAAATCTTAAAGTCAGCAATGGTTTCTTGGCCAATATGAAGCAAGTCAGCATAGAGCTTGTCTATTTCCGGCAAGTTTTTTTTTCGCAACAGTACATTTATCAGTTCTTCTTCATTAACAGGAAACTTCTTGATATTTGGGTAGATGTTGTAGTTATCGAACTGAATGATATTCTTCTGCAGTTTATGAAGATGATTAATTGCCGCCTCAACTCTTTCAGAAAGTTTGGTCCAAGAAATCGTGGGTGTGTTGCTATTTGCCACTGATGGCAGAACAAGCTGCTGTTGGAGGTTTTTTAACGAAGATATCAGTTTATTCAACTGTAGTCTCATAGATTCCAACTCGATAGCTGGAACATTATCAAAGGATATTGGTGGTTTTATATCATTTCCCGTATCAGGTTGCTGAGACATTATTAAAAAATGGTCGCAATTAGTTACTTAGAAGGCCTTTACTGCAGTAGTTCTGGTTAGGTTCTTCCCCCAGGCTACTTCTCTAAAGCGAATAGCAGTCAATTTTGTCAGGTCCGGCTGGGTATTCAATTTGTTGCGCAGGCTGAAAAAATTTCACTGCTATTTCTTTTTTGGTTAGCCCAGTACCAGCGAAAACAATGCTAAGACAGGCCAGTGAGGTCTCTCCCATAGGAAGAGCGATAGGCGACCACTGTACATTAAATCAAAGAAGCTAGAAAACAGAAGTGCACCAAGAGGTGATAGAAGTTGAGCGAGTTCAAAACACAAGTGCCGAAGACAAGCTCACAGCACTGCTGACGGTATAATCTTTCGAATATTTCATTGGAAGTTCTTAAGTTCTAGAAAAACTCCTCTTCATTATATATACTCTTGAATACATATTTATAGATCAACATGATTGCAAATCATTCAAATTTCACTGTCAAGCAAAAGACAACTGCTGTCCTGACCTGCACCGCTTCGCTTTGGGTCTCACAGGGCTGACAAGCAATTTTGGTTGGATTTGTTTCCTCTGGTCTTGGCTTGCTTTGTGTAGTAGTTGTTATATTTGCTTTAATTCGTTGGTTCATGTTTGGATGGTGTTATTAGACCTAAACATATAATCAGGTTCCTAACATCATTTATTTCTTAGCCAACAAAACTTCTAATTCTTCAACACTTTCGTTCAATATCTTGGATTGGAAAGCCTTGTCTTGGACCTTTGAGTGAACGGAGTCAATGACTTGCTTAGAAATGGATTGTTGTTGTTCTTGCTTCAAGTTGTTTTCGTATCTAACCCATGAATCCAAGACTTGTTTGATTTCAGACTTTAAAGCACCGACTTGTTGTAATTTGCTAATTTCGTTTTCTAATTGCAAAGTATCCTTAGATGCTTGGTATAATTGAGCAGTGGTGGCATGAACATTTTCTAGGGCCTTGATTTCATCAATCTTCTTGGTGACAGTATCCAAATGGTTTTCTCTACCTTTTTGTAACTTTTCCATGATGAAGGTTTTGTAGTCAATTTTGGCTTGCTTGTAAGATGGGCCAACGGTGGCATATAGTAAACCAATAGCAACAAAGAAGGAAGAAGCTAATAAAGTTTCTGGAGTCCAAACTAAAAGCTCAGAAGAAGCAACGTAAACGGAACCCAAAACAGCTGATAGAACTAAAGTTGGTTTGGAAACGTAATCACCCCATTTGTGGTTGTCGGCATTGATATCAGCACCAAGAGTTCTCTTCAACAAAGTTCCAAAATCTTTTCTGACAAGGTTGGCCTTGGCTGGATCTTCCAATTCATGTGGCTTCTTTGGAACTTGTTCCTGTTGTAATCTGTTCAATCCAGTGCTAAAAGCAGCTTTGGTGGAAGTTAAAGCAATTCTTTGAGAAGCAGCCTTGTTTAAAAACTGTTTTTGTGTAGATCTTAAACCAATCATTACTGTTATATGTCTAAGTGTGTTTGCAGGAGCGGTTTGACAAGCTTTCTTGTTTTACGCTTCTTCTTGAACTTCTTCCTCACAAAAATGAAAAATTTTTAGCTCTTGAACGAGAGCAGAAAAATTTTTTGCGGTAAAGAAACAAAAGTTAAATCCGATGTGTCACGTGTTTAAATAAGTAAGCTACCTTTTGATTGGCTGGCTATGTTCTTTAAAACGTTTAATCAATACCAAAGCGAAAATGCTTAAGTGCTTCGTTTCTTTCTTTTGCTTTTTGTTGTCATGATTCAACCATGGTAAACGTTTTTTAAATTTGAAAATAAATAATAAATAATATCAACTAATTGAGACCTCAAGCAATTAGTCAGATAACTTGGCAAAGTTTTCGCAGTAATCCTTCAAGGAGAGGTGTTCGTACTCCACATCCAAACCTTTGGCTATTTTAGCCCCCAGTTCTTTGTTTATCAAACCCCAATATTGAGGAAGCCTCTTTCTTACGGCTGCATCTTTCATATTAGACGCATGGCCTATGATTTCATTAGCAAATCTTTCCTTTTGATCATCCGAATAGACTTTTTCATATAGCGCAGTTGGTTGCTCGATATCGATTTCATTGATTCCCTCCATGAAAGACAGGTTTCCATCTACTTTTTTAACCGTTTCATAATCCTTGACCTGGTGTTTTTTCAAGCCAACCTTGTTTGTGTTGACATCAGGTCTGTATTTGCTTCCTACTCTTTCGGAATGAGTGGCAGCAGTAATTCCTGTCATTGGACAAGTCCTAGAAGAAGCAAACTTGATAGAGTTATCAAGAGAAGTAACAAAAGAATGATCTGTTGAGGATGTGATGGACATGTTACCATCTCTAGTCAAAGATGCAGGATTGTGATCAACTTCTTTCTTGGCACCACTCAAGCTATATGGACATTCAGTACTTAACGGTCTGTTGATTGGTAACTGATCAAAATTAGGACTGTTGAATCTGTATCTGTGAGCATCGTTGTAGGAAAAGAGTCTGGCAACCAAAACCGGGTCGTTTGATGGTTCAATACCATCCATGATCAAATTGGCTGGAGACATGGCCAATTGTTCAACTTGTTCAAAATAGTTGGTGATTGGCCCAGTTGACTCTATAGTACCAAACTTTCTCAAAGGGAATTTCTTGTGAGACCAAACTTTTGTAAGATCATTTACGTTGTACTTGAATTCCAAAGCTTGTTGCGGAGTCATTGTTTGAACGTAACATGTCCAGGTAAATTTCTTCCCATTTTCCAAAGATGATTGCAAAAAAGCTCTGTTGGAATCAGGACCATTCATTGGAATTTCATCTCCACGGACAATGTTTTTGGCGCCCTCATCTTGAAGAACGTGGATTTGAACATAAGTAACTTCGTTTTCCGAATTGATGAACTTCAAGGTGTGGCCTGAGTAAGCATTGACGTATGGATAAATTGGTCTTCCTCTCTCACCAAACAAATAAGTAACTTGGTGAAGACTCTCGGGATTTAAAGTTAAGTAATCCCAAAACTGGGAAGAGTCTTGGTCAGCAGCTAGTCCATTTCTGTGGTCTCTTTTTTGAGACTTGATGAAATGTTCAAACTGGATACCTCCTGTTCTAATAAAGAAAATAGGGGTATTGTTGAACACCCAGTCCATGATACCGTAGGGTGTCTTGAACTTGAAACTAGTGCCTGCAGGATCTCTGACTGCGGAGTGGTCCCCAGAGCCTCTTTCTAGTGCAACAGTGGATATTCTTAGCATTCCTTCGTATTCCTCACCTGAGTGTTGAAAAGGTTGGGCAACTGTCAGGTCGCTTAGAGGATCGGTGATTTTTAACTTCACAGGGCACCCTGAACCTTTACTGTGAACAATTCTTTCAGTAACATTGGTGGATCTATTGAAATTAGTCATTTGCTCAAAATGATGGATGTCCCGCACTAATAGGTTACCTTCCTCATCGTACTCAGGAACCAAAGGATCCTTGGTAAAAACGTTTCCGCTTCTGTATGAATAAACTTTTTCAACCATTGTTGTGCTTGGCTTCTGTTTGTAGTATTTTCTTGGTTACCCTTCCACCATTTTCTACTCTATCATCAATCTGTTACAAGATAAAATACAAACTCACAGCCATCCATACTTATATAGTGCTCTTTTTTTTTATAGGTTTATTACTCATATAATTATCTTTCCCCGATTCTACGTAATTATTCCCCCCACCCCTTCACAAGCATTAGTCCTTCAACCAAAATGAATAAATGTAGCCCTTTATTTAGCTAATAAGAACTGTTTAAAGACACTAGATTGGCCTCTAAAAAAAGGGGATGCTACGAAATTTCAAACGATCTGCCATTGTGAGAAAAATGACGTACCTGAGAGGTTTCATGTTTTCTGCATATTATATAGTATTAGCAGAACCACTTGAGCCTAGAAACTAGGACTAAAGACGGAACTGACCCATGCGCCTTAAAAAAATACCGAAGAGGGATTTTTCGGTTTTAATATGAAGGGGAGATAGGGCGATGGGACGGGCACTGTGAAGAGTGGAACATGGCTAGAGGCACCTCACTGCACACCGTATAAAATGACACTGCGGATGTGGGGGGAGATGAACATCATCTTATCACTATTGGATGGTTCTGTTGACATTGACAGGAGGTGTGGCGAGGCACCCCGCTGGGTGACCTGGTGCCTTGTCACGTGATTCAGACGCCTTGCCAGTGGAGTAGCCAGTCTGCTGGTCTGGAGCCTCTGCTTCCCAGATGTGCGGCAGGCATTGGTGGGTGATTAAATAAGATTTCCTAGCTTTTTTGACGTTGTATTGAAGTCCCGCTGCCTCAGCTGCCTTTTTCTCCTCTTTGTTTCCGCCTCGTAGCCTTGCATGTGTGGGTGTCGCTGGTAAGCCACCTCACATCTCTAATGGACTCTGAAGTGCAACTGGTGGTTAGTTTTGATTATTTTGTCGCGTCAAAACCATTTGGTCCTTCGCCACCTTAAACTTGTTGGGCAGTGGATTGAAAAGACACTAACCATCTCAAAAAGATAAACGCAAAACACAGCATTATTTACTATTTCTTTTGTTGGTCAAATTATATAAAGTACTCGTCTATTGCTCGTTTTGCTGGTTTCCAAATATGCAAAGAATTGTCAAAGGAACAACTGGCAACTGTCCATGGATCAAACAAGTCCCAGCAACAATCAGTTACCCCAAGCATGTGGCCTGCATGTGTGAAAATTAGGCTGGCTTGGTAGTTCTTTTCATCGACGTGTTTATCATTTGTTGCAGTTGTGTCCCATAGTTTAATTAAGCCATCTTCCATTCCTGCCGAAAGCAGCACACCTGGCAAAAAAGGATTCCATTGCACTTTGCTGATGGAATTATTATCTGATATAAAAGCATTGGTATTCCCCGTTGAATGGCTGAAAGTTAAAACAGGAGTGGCCAGCTTTCTTATGTCATGAACATTGACTTGTCCTGAGCTATCACTACCTCCAGTAACAAGCAAATTCGAATTATGAGAATTGAATTGGAGGCTGTTGATGCTGTTATGGCCCTGAGAGTTTAGTGTCTTTAACACTATATTCTGGCTTCTTGTGTCAAATAGCTGTAAATACTTGCTCTCACATCCAGCTGCTATAATAGAAGGATGGTCCTGCATATAGGATATATCGTTGATTCCGCAATCATCTACAACTGTAAAAGAAGTTGGTTGGTTATATGTTGACTTATCAACTTTGTAAATTGATTGCAAATCCCAGACCTGCAGTAACCCATTTGTCAGCCCAGATGCTAATTCAGCTGTTTTCATATTATTCCACTGTATACACGAAACCTCTACATTCTCGTCATCGTTGAACCCATTCAGATTTAGAGCATAGTTTGTTGGCATTAAATTTTTCACTGAACTGTTCGTCGTTATGCATTTCGTCTTGTCATATATGTAAATATTTCCAAATTTTGTTGAAGCTGTGGCAAATATGTCAGGATTGTTCAGATTCACAGAAATTCTGTTGCACTGCTCGTTTTCAGGATACGTAATTTCAATCTCGTTCTTGAGGTTGTGTGCTTTGTATTCTCTTATAAGCTCGTCTTGTGCTGTGAAAGATGTACCTGAACTCTTTAAACTTGCTTGCTGCTCTCTCTTAGGTTTATTTTCATTCCCTTTCAAAACCTGAAACTCCATGTTTTCCATCTCAAAGCAATTCAAATCACTTTGCGGTATATTCAAGGTGCTCATGTTTGTCAGTATAACTTTTTCATCCTCCGGCATCTGGTCCGAAGTGAAGCTTGTTATCAAATAAAACCGATCATTTTTAACCATGCTATGGTAGGGTAAAACATCTATAGACAAAGATGGCCATTTCAGGCTATTTGTGTTCAAATAATCATACAGAAGTTTGCTGTTTTTCCTCCAGATTCTGTAGTTTTTTTGTTTGTTTAAATCGATACCACTGTCCTCAGCATCATCAATCGCCGAGATCAGCATATCGTCGTGCTCCGTTTCTTGAATTAAATTGTCTGAAACCCCGATGTTTGTGTCTGAAACCTCTCTGGTAACGACACTTTCACTTTCTGTTTCGGTACTCATAAGTTAGTCGTAGGTTGAAGATGGGTTGAGTAGTTCTTGGTTTAATCAGTTAACGTGAGGAATAAGTGCTTGAAAAGTTTCACTCTTTTCTTCGCGTTTCAGTCATGTGATCTTCCAACCATAGCCACACCAAACACACATCACACGTAAGATACTACTGCACGTGACGCCAGTGCTCTGCTTTATCTATCTCCTCTCTCGCTAGGAAGTGCCGAGAGATAAAAAGCCGAGAAAAATGCGCTATTCTGACTACTGATTTCTTTTTTTCCGCCCATTTTTTAACGGCTAATATAAGAAGAGGAGTTAAGTTTTTTCCAGAGTTTCACATCAGATACTGTTCTTGTTTCCCATTGCAACTGTACAGAAAACCGACTCCTAATCGCACATCTTAGCTTCCGCATACTTTGAATATGTCAGCCCCTGTTACTGAAAACAAGAAGACCCACTCTGGCTCAGCTAAGATCCTGGGATCAGCCTCCTCTGCTATTCTAGAGCTAGCCATCTTCCATCCTGTTGACACAATCTCAAAAAGATTGATGTCCAATCAAACCAAGGTTACCTCTTTTGAGCAATTCAAAAAGGTTGTTGCCTCAAAGTCTCTGTACGCAGGTTTGAACTTCAACATTTACTATAAACTGTTCCAAAGAGTCTACAAGTACTCCGGACAATCCTTTGTCAAGGAATGGATTGACAGAAACACTTCGATCCAATCCAGATCAATAAAAAACGCCGCTGCTGGTTCCCTGATCGGTATTGGTGAAGTCGCCTTGTTGCCTTTGGATGTTTTGAAAATTAAGATGCAAACCAACCCTGACGCTTTCAAGGGAAAGGGTGTTTTGAATGTTATCAAGGAGCATGGAATCAAATCCTTGTACTCTGGAGCTGGATGGACAGCTGCCAGAAACGCACCAGGATCTTTTGCTCTTTTTGGTGCTAATTCTTTTGCTCAAGAATACATTTTGAAGCTGCAAGACAACCAAACTCCAACATGGAGACAAAACTTCTTTACTTCTATTTTTGGTGCTTCTGCTTCGTTGATTGTCTCTGCTCCGCTAGATGTTATCAAGACCAGAATTCAAAATAAAAACTTTGGAAGCTCCGAAAGTGGTTTCACTATTGTCAAGCAAACGCTGCAAAAAGAAGGGATGACCGCTTTCTTTAAGGGATTGACCCCAAAGCTGTTGACCACTGGTCCTAAGTTGGTTTTCTCCTTTGCTTTGGCCCAATCCTTTATTCCTATGTTCGATAAGTTGCTAACAAAGAAAGATTAAGTTACTTGATAATTTTTCATTAAGAAATTGATATAAAAAGCATTTTAGGGTAATTTGATCTTGTAAATAATTATATAGCATTGTTCTGTAATAAAATATAGTGTTTGTGCTCTGCATAACCATGTTTGCTTAGTGAAAAATGATCGTTTTGCTAATCATTTAGCATGGGAAGTTTCTTTTTTTCACTCAAGCTACAGCTCCTAAAAAGTCCGCATTAGGAAAAAGAAGTTCACTTGGCAGGAATCTGTTTTTTCACTTCTTGGGGAATACTCCAAATCAATATATGCGGAAAGTAATATTTAACAAACCAAAGGCATCTTGGTTTGATTTAATCAGAATTGTATTAGTTTGGCTTTGAGTATTTATAGAAAATGAAGTTTCAAAAGACGAATGACGAGCGAAAAGAATACAGAGATATTAGAGACTCAACAAGATCGCAACTGAAGTTTGTTCAAAATGCTAACGAGGTTATAAAATCTACCACTCCAGAAGCCACAACTAAGATATTCAATCCAGAAAAGGTTTTGGTTGAGCTTCCAAAAAAAAGGTTTTACAGACAAAGAGCACATGCAAACATTTTCTCTGACAAATCTGCTCCATATCCTGTTGATCCAAAGGAGATGGACTGGTCGAAACTATATCCAGCCTACTACAATGGTGAAAGCAAAAAAATGACAAAGAAGGTCACAATTGCAGACATTGGATGTGGTTACGGTGGTTTGCTTGCGGAATTGTCACCTATGTTTCCTGATAAACTAATTTTAGGTATGGAAATCAGGATGCAAGTCACAAGCTACGTAGAGGACAGAATCATTGCTTTGAGAGCTCAGCACAGTAAAAACGACATTAATACAGTCAGCAATCACTATCAAAACATTAGTGTTTTAAGGGGTAACGCTATGAAGTTCATGAACAACTTTTTTGAAAAAGGTCAGCTTGAAAAGATATTCTTTATGTTCCCAGATCCTTGTTTCAAGAAGAAAAAGTTCAAAGCTAGAATCATATCCAACACTCTGCTATCAGAGTATGCGCATTGCTTGCAAGAAGGGGGAATTATTTACACCATTACAGATGTTGAAGATCTGCATATCTGGATGAAAACTCATTTAGAAGAGCATCCTCTCTTTGAAAGACTAGATGAAGAATGGGAAAAGAGCGATCCGTCTTGTCAATTAATGATAAATGCCACGGAAGAGGGCCAAAAGGTTGAAAGAAATAAAGGTAGCAAGTGGATTGCTTGTTTCAGAAGATTACCTGATCCTGAAATCATTTAATAGTATTATAGTTGTCACTTCACATTCATTATATATGGGTTTTAAGAATTAAATTGATCCTACTGGTTAAACTGCTTCGTTCTTATTGACTAAGACAAAGTTCTTCTTGTATTTGCTTGTTAAAAATTCTTCAATCGTTGGCAGACTTAATTGGTTTCCTGTTAGCAAATTTGTTGTGGGAGCTATGTGGCCACTTTCAATATCTTCAATACTGTCATCTTGAAGCAGCGAGTCCTTGGCGTGATATAAATTGTTTTTTACAGCAGTTTGCAAAGCAGTGTTTTGTATTGGCTTTGCAATTGACCCCATCCCTTCAGAACCTTCGTGTCTTGCGCTCGGGGACCTTGTAATGTGGGACTGGTTGTTCAAGCTATCCAAATTTGATGGTATAGAGTTGTATCTTTTAATAGAATTCAAATCAGAGGAAAGTGCACCGCTGCGCATGGTTGTGGCATCATCATTAAAAACTGAAGCCATATCTTCTAGGTGAAGGCCTTTGGTCTCTGGATAATAGTATTTTACAACATAAAATGAGACTGCACAAAACACCATTGGGAAAATGTAAAACTTGTAATGAATCTTATCTTGCAAAATTGGTGTGATGTATCCTACAATAAAGTTAGACAGCCAGTTGACGGCAGTTGAGCAACTTGAAATCAAGGACCTGCAAGTTTGAGGAGCAATTTCACTAGCTAGCAGCCAAGGAACGGGTCCCCAGGCAAAACCAAAAAATGAGTTAAAAATAATTACAAACAAAACAGCTAACTTAGGTGTATAGTAAGCATTGTTCCAAGCCATTATTATTATAATGCACAGCCAGCTTAACCCCATTCCAACTGCTCCAATCAACAGCAGTTTTTTTCTGCCTATCTTGTCCACCAAAAAACAAGGAGGAATTGTTGACAAAACATATATGATAGAATTGATACCTGACATCAAAACAGTGGATCTGCCAATCATTCCTGCTTGTTCAAAAAGCAAGCAAGAGTAGTAGCTAATGATATTAATACCATTGAACTGAGCAAGCATTAAGGCTGAGCAAGCAACAATAAACCTTTTCTGGTATTTTTTCATATAATACCATATTGGTTGCGTATGATCGTTGTTTAATTTACTAACCAGGTGGTGCTCCAAAATTCCCAAATACTCTTTCACAACTTCATCATCATTTAAAAAATCTTTTTTGCCTTGAATCTTAGCCAAAACTAGCAAACTCTCCATCTTGTAATATGGTTTTTTGTCGCTGTAATCAATCAAATATCTAGGAGACTCAATAACAATGAAAGTGCCAAAAAACAGAGCTACTCCAAAAAACAATTGAAACAAAAAGGGAAATCTCCAAGACCAATTGTTCAATTCTCCAGTAAAAAAAGCGGTAGAGGCGTAATTAGTCCAAATACTGGTGGAATAACCAATAATATTAAACACAAATTGAACTGAGCCGACCAAACCTCTGCTTCCTGAGCTTGCAATCTCAGAAAGATAAATAGTAACATTGGAGGATAAAATACCAATGGCAAATCCAATGATCAATCTTGAAAAAATCAACTGCAGTTTGCTTACAGAAGTAAATTGCAAAAATCCCCCCAGCGTGAAAAGCATTGATCCAAGCCTTATCATGTGTTTTCTTCCTCCGATATCTATGCCAATGTAATTAAGATTGTTCACGATTATTGACGAAAGTAGTGCTCCAATTTCCATAATTGATACAATAATAGAAATCTCATGCGGACTTGGATTGTTAAAGTAATCTTTGAATTGTGGGGTGACAATTATAGAAGCCATCACCCCCTGGGAATAGCCGAATAGCAATGTGCCGACGCTAACAAAAGCGGCTGTGAAATAAAGCAGTGGCTGTCCTATAAAATTGCTCTTCAAAACCAGTTTTTGCCCGTCATAGTCTGAATGTGAAGTGTTACCTTTGGGAATGTTAAGGTGTTGACGGTTATCCCGAGGTAATAAAAACGAATGTGATTCCATCAGTAATAAAGTTTAGTGTGAATGAATGCTGCAAAAGCTAAAATATAAAGTACTTTGATTGCTTGATAAAAAGTCCTCTGGTTATACTCGTATATAATTGTTTCCTGACTGGTTTTGCAAAATAAACAAATAGATATTTAGGACTTTTCCAACTGACCATTTCATCCTTTATGAGAAATATAAGGAACTGATATGCAGAGAAAAGTGCAGCCAAATAAATGACGTATATAAATAGATTACTCCGCAATCCTCAGAAACGGCATGGCTCAAAAAATAATCGCTGATCGTTTCAATGCGCTGTGGTTGAAGGGAAAAGCCGCTTGAGCCGGTCACGCGCATATAGGTCATGTGATCAACAGGCATCGCTGCGAACAGGCTCGGCTCCCCCCGATATATACAAGAATCGTCTACACAAAATACATCAGCAACCGCCAGTGTATGAGGCTGGTTTATTTGGTTTCCTCTTTCTTAGCTTCAGGGTCCTGGCTTTTTTCGGCCCCTCCCAAGACCTCATCGTGATAGGTCTGTAGGGTGTGATTTAGGTTTGTCATATTACTCTGTAACAAACTAGAGACACCTCCAACTTGCTGCTGTAGCAGTTGTACAAGCAAAGCATGAGATTGCAGCATGGATGGAGAGTCCTTTAGTTTGTTCATATCATCTAAGGTGTATACCTTATCCAAGTTATTATCAACAATCATACCCATTATTAACACTTGATTCTTGAATGGAGAGTTTTTTTTTCCCAACATCTTCAAAAGCTTATTAAGTGCTTCTGGGTTTAAATCATTCTCGTTGTAGTATATGATCGAGGTACTGTTGTTGTTGAAAAAGCAGCTGAATGGAGACTTTTCCTCAAAAATTTGTCTCTTGTTGGTGAAATTCAATTTCAAGTCCTTCTCCGTTATGCTATTCTTGGCAAAATAGCTATCTAGCAAAACCAGTCTCATTATACTACTCTTCAAAGTGTATTTAGTGAATTTTTCCTTATGAATCGCATGTCTCAGTAAAGTGTCGTCTTTTTTAGATAGTGGCATATCATGGCACACAAGAATCAAAGGCTTAGTTTTTAGGATATGTGAGTACGTATCATATAAATACTTATCTCTATTTTCTGGTCCTCCGTTTGGAAATTTCAAAGAAGACAAAATTTCAGCGGTGTTACTTTTGACAATGTTTTGTCTAAATGGCAAGACCTTTGATAACTTAAACATACTATATACAAACTCCTTTCCATGGTTTTGTTCACAACCTGTTTCAATGGACTTGGCGAAAATTTTTCATGTATGGTTTTTCTTCTGGCGTAAAAATTTTTTGTAATACACGTGACTGCATGTGCCTGACAGAATCCGTTTAATCAATTAGCTTTTTTTATTATTAATAATTGCCTATTGAATAATAAAATATTTTTTCTATAAAATATTCCTGCATGTTCTGATAACTAGCAATAATGTGGACAAAGACGCAACAGTGATGCCTAAAGTGCATGCTACAGGTCCAATTGGAGTGGCTGCTAACCAGTAACACAGCCCAATGGCGCCTGTTAACACTGAGCAATAAGCTGTTAGATCCAATAAAACATTCGAAACTTCTTTAGAGGCAGCCTCAATGTCTCCTTTTTCCATATTTCCCGAAATTTTAGCTATAATTATTTGTCCAATAACTTCACCAATAAATTCTTGATCGTCTATGGAGTAATTAATAATATCACTGTTTTCTCTTAAAAAGAGGTCACTATTTATTGGTATTGTAAAATTTTCTATTGTTTCTAACATAGACATGGTGTGTGAAATCCAAAGTTTTAAAGCGGACCTGTATATTAGTCCAATTTTTCTTGTTTGTTGTTTTAAATGTTTTATTTCTGCTGTTTTGGAGGCCAAAAAAGCATTCAATACAGGGGTTTCTATTTCAGAATTACCACTGAAATTTCTGAATTTTAATTTTAGCATTTGAAGTAGCTGTCTAGTTTCAAAATTTTTTTGCTCTTCAATGAAAGACAAAGCAGCAAAATAATCTGCAGCTAAATCTGAATCAATTTCATTGATGGAGTATTCAATTTCAGGGTTAATATTGAGAGATCGAATGGAGGAACCAGCAGATGACAAATTATCAATATTTTTAAAAACTCCCCACTTTGCAAACAGTGCACCAATTTGCTGATCTTGCAAATTATTAGAATAAGAATCTAATACAGCAGAAGAAGCAATTACAGATCTAACTTTAGTATTATTAAGACCATTAATTAAATTTTTTTGGTTGAAATAGTCTTGAAAAATTGAGTTATATTTTTCTGGGTTGTCTCTAAAATCAGCTTTAAAGGTTTTAAACCAATCCTTGTCAGGTTTGGAATTAACAATTAAAGATGATTGTGGAACAGCGGTAGCCAATTTAACTATTATGCAATTAAAAGCCAATGCAAAAACTAATACTATGTTCTTCATAAATTGAACCAAGTATTTTCTTTGTTGTTTTGCTATAGGCAGTTTGAAATTTCTATAGTTTCTTTATCTTATACAAAAAGCAAAGCTGTTTATAGCCAAAAAAAAGATTCTTAAAACTTGAAAATCAGCCTGTTTTTATACCGAGCTTAGAGAAGTAGATATATGATTTTCATGAAACTTTGAAGTTTTTATAGAAGTTTTCTTTTTAATATTTTTATTAATGATTAAATGTTCTATTAGTTTCAACCGTTCACAACTAGTTTTTCAGGTTATTCTTTTTAGTTGTAAGTAATATATGAATCAGTAATATTTAATATAGAAGAAATTATCCTTATTGCTAAGCAAAACACTATATAAATTTTTAATCATAAATCTATTATTTAAAGAAATATTCTAAATAGCTTTATTTCAAAAGCTCTTAGCGTTATATCAAAACTACACTCATCAATAATTTTAATTTCCTCAGTAGTTTCAATCGGCATTTCAAGATTGTCAACAGGCGCAACCTTCACAATCTTAAAGTCTTTGGATATAGATAATCTACCAGATATCTCACCACCTAATGGATCAAAAACTCTGACAACAATGGAGCTTGACAGATTATCATTCTTTTTCAAAATACTGTATTCAGAATCAAAGCAGTCATCTTCAGCTCTCTTAACCGAAGAAATCTTCATGTTGAAATTGTCCTTATCACATTCATATATTGGATCTACCCTAACAAAGTGCTTCTCGAGATTTAAAGATGACCATGCAACCCTGTTGAAATTAATACTTTTATTGATAGTATTCATTCCCAAAGAACCAATGTGAGGATAAATAGCATAGTTTATTTCATGATCACCCATATCAGCATGAGCATCAGGTCTTTTAGGAGATCTTAACAAGGATAGCTTCATTAAATTTCCCAAAGTTGCAAATCCATATTTACAGTCATTGATGATACTGACACCCTTGCTAGCTTCGCTCAGATCAGCATACTTATGGTGGCAGACTTCAAATTTGTAGAAAACAGTTTCAATCTTTTTGTTACCAAATTGAATATCATATGTACAAACAGGATTATGTACATTTACTGGGAACTCCACCTTCAAAAATTTGTTTTCTTTGTTCCAATTTTTGACTTTGGTGTTAATCTTAATTAAATCTTTATCCAAAGAAATTGTGCTTGTAACAAAGGTTCCTTCATCCAAATCAAAAACAGAAGTAACGGTTCCCTTAGACTCATCTAGTGAAATCGATTTGAGATTGGTAACGTAATGGTAATCTTCAATATTAAAGATCTCGGTGTCCCATGCTTGCCAATTATCTGGTTTATCATCAAATAAAACAAATTGATTAGCACCTCTCTTGTTCTTCCCCGTTTTCGTATCAATAAACTCTTTTCCATTTAAAGAGTTTTGAATTGATGTAATGTTGCCTGTACTTTTTGAGATAACTACAGTTAAGTAGTCTGACCACATCACAAAGTTATCAGCATCCTCAACAATATTAGGGATTTCACTGGATTCATAGCATTTGGGGAAAGAGGCTTTTGCATTTAGCTTTTTAGATATCTCTTCATAAATGATTGCAGACTTTTCTAAGGCTTTATGCAACATCTTCTTTGACTCATACTTATAGTTCATTTCAATAGCTGAGCCTGGTAGGACATCATGGAACTGGCACAGCAAAATATCTTCCCACATGGCGTTAATTTCCTTATAAGGGTACTTATAATCAGGCAAAACTAAAGAAGCATAAGTTGCCAGCTGTTCTAATTCGACTAACAATATTTCAGATTTTCTCATAAATCTTTTAATAATTGATTGAGTTGTGTAAGTACCTCTGTGAAATTCTAAATACAATTCCCCGATGTAAGAAGGTATGTTGTGTTTCCCTTGGTTTAGCTCAATGATATTTTGAAAGAACTTGTCAGGCGTATTACTTGTATTCATCGAGATAGAAGGAACATCAGAACTTATCTTTTTCTTTATTTGTCTCATCCTTCTTAGCTTACTGATCTGCTCCTCAGTTGGGCCTCCTCCACCATCCCCTTTTCCAAACAGGTACAATGAGCCACCCTCTATATCTTTCGATTTGCCGTTTTTAACAACTTTTAAAACATTTTCTACAGAGCAATCAGATGTGTACGTATCAGCAGGAGGGCAATGAGTCAAAATTTCAGATCCATCAATACCTTGCCAAAAAAAGGTTGTGTGAGGAAATTTGTTAATATTATTCCATGATAACTTTTGGGTAACAAAATAATTACACTGCGACAGTTTACCTATCTGGGGCAGTGCACCAGAATAACCGAAAGAATCTGGAAGCCACATTGTCTTACAAATGTTTTGGTTAAAGTTATTGTAGAACCATCTTTGGCCAAAAAACAACTGTCTTGATAGTCCTTCTCCGCTTGGCAAGTTAGTATCATTCTCAACCCATGAGCCACCGGCAATCAAAAACTGCGATGAATGCTGCTTTATCTTATCAAAAAACTCTGGATGGGCATCTTTCAGCCATTTGACTGATTGGGCTTGGGAAATAACAAATTGAAATTCTGGGTATTGTTCAATAAGCTGGATTTGAGAAGCCCAAGATCTAACAACTTTCCTTTTTGTTTCTGCAAATGGCCACAGCCAACTCAAATCAATGTGACAGTTACCAAAAGCGTACATCATCTCAAACTCATTATCGTTGTCTGCATTGTAGTCCTCTAGCTTTGGCAGCAATTTCTTGGTGAAATATTCCCTGCATTTAGAAACACTTTCCCTGTTGCTACTATCAAAAATATCCATAATTTCCAAACAAGTCTTTCTAATATAGTGTTTGAAAAAAGACTCTTGAGGCAGCTTCAAAGCTAGATCTTTGCATTGCATAAAATCATAGTACAGACCTCTGGCTTCCCAGTCTGGTAAAACCAAGTCGCACTTTAGTAAATGAAACCATTTGTTATCTAGGGGAGGATCTATCTCTGAAGGGCCATTACCAAACATACCATTGTTACCACATTCAATGTAAAAAAGATGGTCAAAATCCTCAGTGTAGTCTTTTATATCCAAGATATATTCAATTCTTTCATTGTTCCCGGAAAAAGCAGTAACGGGCATGTAAACTGTTTTGTCGTTACTCTCAGTAGGAACAATGACTAATCCCTCGTTTTGGCAGTCAAACTGAAAAGTCCATTTGTGCTGTCTTGACTTTTGTAGAAGGTGTTTTGGAATATGAAGTTTTATTTTAAACCAAGTGGTCGTCCAGGAAGGTCCAAATGGTTGGTTTCTGTAAATATTTTTCCAGAGCTTTTGTTCATTGCATTTTGATATTAAATCTTTCCATTCGGGTCTGTTTTCCGGGTCTACTGGATCTTCCTTGTTGTATGGAACTTGATAATAGGAACCCTTAATAAAGTCACTGTCATCTTTCTCTACAGCTTCGTATTTATCACGCAGCATAAAAACACCTAGAGAATCATTCTTGTAAGGTCCGTTGAAGTTCAAAAACTGGTTAAGTTTCTTTTCAAACAATGGCTGGTATTCCACGTATTTAGGATCATGGTTGGGATGGTTGTAAGTGAGCTGACTCATTTTCAGAAGAATATAGTCTTCCTCGATTCTTTATTGGTTTACATCTCTTAATTCTCATAAAATAAGCTATTATTCAGAATACCCTTCGCTGTTCACAATGAAACATTTATATACGATTTCAGACTAATTATAATCAGTGAGAGAAAAGTTAAAGGGGTGCAGGAACGCAGAATGTGCCAAAATCTATAGTATAATCAGATAGTATCATTTGTAAAGGGAAGTAGGACGCTCGGTTATAAGACACTTTATTTAAAGATCACATGATTGCACGAAAGGTATAATGGCCTGGATACATGTTTAGATGGTATGCAGCCCATTCTTCAAGCCTGAACCACCGTTGTTTTCGTCAAATAAGTAATAAAAAAAGAGGCTCATTACAAAAACGCTAGAAACATATAAGCTTTCTTAATGTTGTTTTTTGGCTATGATAGGTTTGCTATATCAAGCAATAGCTTCTTACAGTAAAGGAGCCTCCATTAAGCGTAAGATGTGCGGGGTCTTATCAGCGTTTTAATCACGTGATAAACAGCTGTTGTTTACACTTTAATTTTAATGTAATTTGTGCATTATTAATTACAACTTCAGTCTAACAAAATATATAATTTGCAATATTTACCAAAATTGTTAAATGAAAACAAAATTTGTTTACTGCATTTGTCTTTTAAGTATTGGTGGAATGTGGTATACTGAAACAAATTGTGAGCATTTAAGGACTGATATATGATCTCCGGTCACTTGAAGTTGCTGCATTACCTACAAAACACGACAATCAAGTGAAAGCAATTCTCAAAGCAGGAGAAGTTGCAATGTTGATGAATGAGCGGCTACAACAGGTTCTGATAAAAACTATCAAGAATATCACAACAAAAATAGAGAATGGTGCATTCAATGCATTTAAAAACAAAAAACAGACGGTTAATGGAATATATATAAAAAGCCACTGAACAGAAAAAGTAACTGCAATGTTTTATTGAAGATTAATAAAATAGCTTCGCAGATATAACCAGTTCCATTGACCTAGAAACGAAAGCGATGAAGAGCCAAACTTTACAGAGTGCATCAGAGCCCAAGACTTACTTTTCCCAAAAGCAAGAGCTATATCTGAAGCTAGCACAAACTAAGCTTATATTCTTTCCCCAAATACCTGTTCAAAAGTGTTTATGGTGTCACGCCATTTAATAAAAGAAAATAGTGGTAGAAGCTGAAAAGGACATATTGCAGACAGTACTGTGTTCCCTACGCAAAATAAAGCTCTGGGCAGAATCTTAGAAGATCAATTTCTTTTTCAAACAAGCAGAGATGATGATTGTATTTACAGGAAAATTCATCCGCATGTTTTTTGGAAATGAAATTACCAAAACTTGTACCACTTCTTTTGCTGGCTAACTTGCTGGTTAGTAATTTCTTCCGCTAGCTTGCTTTCCTTTACCTCTCTTTTCAGTTTTTGCTGATGTTGGAATTCCTTCAGCTTCTTTTCAATGTCTAGCTGCTGAGATCTTTGATATCTACATTTCTCCCATCCAAAGATAGAACCAGAAAAAAACCCAATCAAAGCCCAGTTAGTGGTCTTTTTCACTGTCTTGGAAGTTATGAAAATAACAGTCCCCAACCCTAACCCTGTTGAGAGCCCCAAGAGCATTGCCTGACGAAAGCAAGAAACCTCAAGCAAATTTTTGAATTTAAAATCCTCCAGATCGAAAGAATTCAGCAACAAATCTTTTTTCGTTAGATCAGGGTTCTCACCTCTCAGTTTAGTCAGCTCCTTGTATTTTCTTTGATCTTCTCTCATGATAATCTTCTGCCCTGGCGTGTAGTTCGTCAGCTCCTTCTCAAATTCCTCTTGCGTTATAAGCCCCGCATCTCTCTCTTTGGCTAGTTTATGTTCTTTTTCCAGTAAAAAATCATCTGGGTTATAGTTGGGATCTGTTTTGTCTTTGGTGTAGATCCTGATGTTATCAGGATTGATTCTTGGCTTTAGCTTCTGCTTCACAGTGTCGTCTTTATAGCCTGTGCTAGCAGTGCTTTCATCTGTATTTTCTGAAGCCATTTTCAAGTGTCAGATCAGAAAAAAAAGTACCCAGTGGTTCAAGAAAAACGGGTTGTTTTGGGTGGTTGTCCTTATCTCTCGCTGTTTAACTACAGAAACAGAGTCAAATGTGACTCTGTCAGACATGAAGGAACTATCTACTGAACAAACTGAAAAAAATTCACTATTGGCGGTAGAGACAATTTCGGACTTAACTATCCACGTTTTCCTGCTTTCTCCTCTGACAGGCAGTTCACTGGGCTTTGTTTCTGAGTCTGTTCTGTTCCAGCCTCGTCTCGTGGTTTCTGTTTCTGTGCCATGTCATGCCAGGCTGCGACTTGCTTACGGTCAGTGGCTTCCGTTTGCCATTCAGTCACTTCCGTCCCATGGATTCCTTTCGTCCCATTGGTTCCTTCTTTTCCTTCCATGACCCGCCCGCACAGCACGCCCTCAGCCTACGGCTTTGTCCAGAGAGAATCCGTTTGTGGGCCATCATAATGGAATGCAGGCTGGAAAAAATTAAAGAAGCCGAAAAAAAGATTTTGAAAGCTGAAATATTTTTAGTTTCATGGCTGGGAATGTAATAAAGAACCAAAACGGATTTGTTTGTAGAGGGCATTCACATCTGATCCTGTAATATTATAATTGTTTATTAGAGAGCCATTAGACTCTACAAATTCAGGACTTTTTTATTTTTGACAAAATCCCTGAATAAAGCGAACATACACAGATAATCTGGAGGACACAAATCAACAAAGACGGCATAATAGGATTAAGCAAAATGTCACATTATCCACAAAACCAGTACTATAGTCAGAGAAACAGCTACGAGGAGCAAGCTTATCAGACTGCCTTACAAAACTATTCGAATTTTGATACTCTCAATGACACATCCCCCCATAAGCCAGCCAGTGCCAAGGGCACCTCACAAAATCTGCCTTACCCACTGAACCAAGAAGAAATCGACAAGATAGAAAGAGAAAGAAGAAACCAGCCACAGCAAAGAAGCAAGAGCACAAATGTAAGCTCGCCAGCAAAACAACCCAAAACTGTAACTTCCCCACCAAAACTGGTGACGAAGCAAAGCGAAAACAGTGTATATTCCAACACTTCCACCATATACTCCAAAGACTTGGCTTATTTTGAGTATTTTGGCCACACTTACAACCAGGTTATAAACGACACTACTTCAAATGCTCATTTCAGCCCATATGTTCAACTAAGATGGGCAATCACTCTTTTTGTATTCAGTTTTCACCTTCCCTTTATCCAATACTATAACATTAACTGCGTTGAGCTCCACAGACCTTTAAACGACAAAGAGCTGCATCACAACTCCAGAATAATCTTAGAGCACGCCATGAAGGTGTTGAACAGGCTGTGCTCTTTGATAAAAACAGGGAAAAAAGACTATGATCAAGGCTATCCAATGGCGCTTTATTTCATGGGCCAACTCTATTCCCAGAGACTGGACTTTGATTTTTTGCTGGGATTCTTTGACAATGATCCTATTGGTTCACAGCAGTGTAATATGAATAAAGTGGAATACAATGATCTGCTGAAGAATCTGCAGGCTAGTTTATCCAAAAACAAGATTCTGCCTTTGAATGATTTTAACGCTTTCAAGTATTACGAAAAATGTTATTTAGCCTTGCATGCTGAACAAGAAGATAGTTCCAGCGACTGGATTTTGTGTGGTGTTTCTAATCTGTTTAGACTATCTGTATGCTTGGAGTACGGCAAAGGGTGTGATGCAGATGAGTACCGCAGCTTGAAGTTGTTTTACGAAGGTTGGAAAGATTGGAAGGATCCTGTCAGTGGATACAAATTGGCATGCATCATTTTGAAAGAGGAAGAAAACTATGAGTTGCTTGATAAATTGACAGTCCAGCTGAAACAATCTGATCTGATTGCTATGTCTGTAAAAATATTGAGGGAGCTTGACACTCCTCAGTCCAACTTTGAGATGGGAAAATACTATGAAAAGCTGTTCAACAAAAAAGAGTATCGTCAATACGATCCTGTATCAATGGGAAAATTAATTCTAAAGAACTACGTGAGATCTTTTGAGTTGAATTATAATTTGGCTTCGTGGAAGCTTGGTCAAATATATGAGTTTGGCTACTTCAACCAGAAAGTGGATATGTACAAATCGCTGAATTTTTATTATAAAGACACCAAATTTCCACTAAACTGTCTGAGTATTTCAGGCTGGCTACTAACAGGAAACAAAGATGCCGGATTTTTGCCTAACGACAAGGAGTCTTTTATTTGGCTGGTGCAGGCATATAAATGTACAAATGGGGATAGATACAACAAAATTCTGTACGGTCTGGGTATTTATTATCAATTTGGAATTGGATGCCAGGCGGATTTAGAGAAGTGCGAGCAGTTTATGCTAAAAGCTGCCAAGTTGGGCCACAGCAACGCCCAAACATGGCTAAACGAAAACAGCAGGTCATGATTGAGATTTAAACAGAAACCACTACTCTCAACTCGCTGGTCATATCTATATTCCTAGACCTTCTCTGTAAATTAAATAGTAGCAAAAAATGCTCTGCATTGTAATAATTAAACGTTGCCATACCACTCACGTGGTAACCGGATATATAACCGCGAAAAGCGGTTATAAAAACATTTCTTTTTTTGGCGTGGTTTTATTCATTCTGTCTATTTCCGTTGCTCACATGAATAAACTGTCTTACAAAATTTTCAAGTCGACTTATTTACCTAATACAGCTTATTTTGACAAACAAGAGAGGCGAATTGTATTACCAGAATCACTTTCTTATCTGATAAACCTGTCATTATGGATACTATCATAAAATCAGGCGTAAAACAGTGCCCTTTTATCATCAAAAACAGCAACAAACTTGTTCAAAACAAACAAGTTTTCACCGAAAATTATTCAAGATGTCCTGTATTTAAACAAGTCACCAGAAACTTTACCACTTCCGCCCCTTTGAAATCTGCTTCAGCATCTTTGAAAACCAAAAAATCAGTTAAGGTTGAAAGGGCTGCCGAAAGACAAGAAGCGCAAACTTTCCAGTATGAACAATTTATGGAAAAAGAGTTGGTTAAGAAGAGATCCGAAAATTCTTACAGATATTTCAACAACATCAACAGAATTGCAAAGGAATATCCATTGGCTCACCAGGATGGATTGAATGAAAAGGTCACTGTTTGGTGCTCCAACGATTACTTGTCGTTATCTAAGCATCCACAAGTCATCAAAAAGGCCCAAGAAACCTTAGAAACTTATGGTGTGGGAGCAGGTGGTACCAGAAACATCGCTGGTCACAACATGCATTGTATGTATTTGGAAAATGAGTTAGCCAAGCTTCACAAACAAGAAGGAGCTTTAGTATTCTCGTCTTGTTTTGTTGCCAACGACTCTGTTATTTCCACCTTAGGTAAGAAGTATCCAAATTTGGTATTATTTTCTGATGAGTTGAATCATGCCTCCATGATTGTTGGTATTAAGAATTCGAATTGTCCAAAGAAAATATTCAAGCATAATGATATGGAAGACTTGGAAAGATTGCTAAAGGAAACTCCATTGGACCAGCCAAAGATGATTCTTTTTGAATCTGTTTATTCCATGTGTGGATCTGTTGCACCAATTAAGAAAATTGTTGAACTAGCTAAGAAGTACGGTGCTATAACATTTTTGGATGAGGTTCACGCTATGGGTCTGTATGGTCCTCATGGTGCTGGGGTAGCAGAGCACCTAGATTTCCAGGAACATTTGAAGAATGGTTTAGCTGTAGACCCTGAGTTTAAGTCGACTATGGAGCAGATTGATTTAATAACAGGTACTTTAGGAAAATCCTTCGGTTCTGTTGGTGGCTATGTTGCTGGATCTAAAGTAATGATTGATTACCTAAGATCTTTTGCTTCAGGATTTATTTTTACTACCACTTTGCCTCCTGCAGTAATGAGTGCAGCTGAAGAAGCTATTTTGATTACTAAGAGAAACATTACTTTGAGAACCCAACAACAAAAAGTCACCAACTATTTGAAGTCAAAATTAGTCAAGGACTTTAAGATTCCAATGTTGAAAAATCCTTCTCATATCATCCCTGTTTTTGTTGGAGATGCGCTATTGGCAAAGAAAGCTAGTGATTTGTTGTTGACCAAGCACAAAATCTATGTTCAAGCCATTAATTTTCCAACTGTTGCTAAAGGAACTGAAAGACTGAGAATTACTCCAACTCCTGGCCACACCTTTGATCATTGTGATGTTTTGATTAATGCTGTAGACGATGTATTCACTCAATTGAACATTCCAAGATTGCCTGATTACGAAAACGTCACCAACATGGAGTTGTTTGACTCTGGCGAAGGTGAAAGATTATGGAGCGATGAGATGTTGCAGTTGAACAACAACAACTTGCATGACAATGTTTTTGCCAACCAAAGAGAGTTTTTGGAAAGTTCAAGTGGTTATTGAGAGATTATTTAAAAGGTTGTACAATTAAATAATACTTCAATTGCAAAAGAACTGACTTCTTCTCCAACAGCTTTTGTTCTTTTTTTTTTTTTTATTGATGAACAGACTAAAGTTTTAAGTAGCTTGAAACAGAAAAATAGGTAGGAAACAATCACCAAAAAGACTGCCTCTTGTATATAGTTTCTTATTTATTATAGCTTGTGTTAATTATTCTCTATACCTAATGAATTGATTAAATACCTTCATAAACAATAAGTCCGGCAGACTGCGGCTCTTTTTACAAGCAAAAAAAGTCCGAAATCATGGATGCTCTCCACCATTTTCTAGGAGTGCAGTTAGAGTAGTTCAAGGCGTCCTCAACACGGTTCAAATACATCCAAATGAAGTGAATGGCGACAAAATATTATATCTGAAGACTTTTTTCTAAATATATATATAAATAAACACACATATTTAAATGCTCTATGTATTTTTATTGCTGTTTTTTATTCGAGAGTTAGTTTTTTGGTAGATTGCCAAGAAGTTGTATTACAAATGCGACTTACTTTTCAAAAGCAGTAGAGGTTGCAGTATCAATTTTGGCATTGATGTCTTCAGCAGTGGTCTTAGCAGCTGATTCGCTAACAACAACAGGTTCTTCATCAGATTTTTTAGAAGAAGCTGGAGTGTAGGAGCAGCTGAATTTAGCCAAGTATGGTTTTAATGGAGATTTCTCTAGTTTTTCAGAGACTATTTTAGTAGCTTTGGCAACATGACCATCAACTGCTTTTTGGTTCTTGTGGTAGGCCAATGGAATGGTGAAAGCACCCAAAACACCCAAAAGCAAGATAGTGGTGAAAGATAACAAGTTCAACAACTTTACAACGAAAAATATGAAAGCTGAGATCTTGGCGGTGTAGTATGGGTTTTCAGCAAACAAAAAGGTTCTGAATTTGAGCTGATAGGCTGGCAAGTTGATCAAAAAAGTGTCGATTCTTGGCTTAACAAAGCCAACAATATTTGGACACTTGCTTGGCTGAACATATTTGGTAATTACTTGATACTTGACAATCTTCGATGATACCAAGTTCACAACAGCAAAGGTGAAAGCGACTTTGTAGATCAAGGATAAAATGTGGGTGAATTTTAATGTCTTGATCAAGACGATGGCTAGCAAAGCCAATCCAAGGATTTTACCGGATTCCACTGGATTCTTCCATAATAAGATTTCGCAGTTTTTGCTTGCACAAGCTGAAGAAGAGGAAGCGACCATTTTTATGCTACTATAGAAAAGATAAGTTAGTCAGAAATATATTAAAAAAACAAAGATAAGGTTTAGATTAAAACAGTAACGTTTAAAATTTTCTTATAGATTTTTCAAGTTTAATATGAGTAGACTCTTGGATAATCCTTAGAGGGGTATTCTTTCTTTAGTAGAGATAAATCAACAAGGAAAACAAAGAAATAGCTTAAAATTTGTTGAAGAAATAAGATAAATCAGAAATTCTGAATCCTCTTCCTTTTCTACCCTTTTTTTGAGGTGGGAGAAACGAAAAGAAAAACTCCTGAGAGTGAAAATTTTTTCTAGACTAATTTTACCGAAAGTGAAAGGAGCGGAAGACAGATGGCGCCGATAAACGTTTGAATGCATGTGGTCACGGGATTGAAACTCAGCACGAGGCAAACCAAAGCCATGGTCATGTGACCAAAGCAGAAGCCCTTGCAGCTCTGCCCCCACCCAGGGGAAGTGTCGCTTTTTGGCAGTAACAACAGGAGCTGCTCTGTTTTTTTGATAGCAGTGATGAAAATAGCCCGTTTTGTAGACTAGTCCTTCGAAAGGGATGGAGTGGTTTTGTTGCTGGTCTTCACAGCCTGACGACAGCTATTCTTCCTCACATGCCACAATGGCGGCACAATTTGCTTGGAATAGAGGGAGAAACCGAATGAAGCAATTTGCTGCAATAGGACTGGAGCGTCTGGACAGTCCAGCAGATTACCAGTGGGTTCTTCTGTCGCTTGAAGACATCACTCAAGACTCCTTTCTCGAATGTGGCAGGCTATTAGATCACGTGAACATTATTGTGGCAACACAACGTCATTACTGTCACTATGAGCCATGAGAGCTAGGCTCAGCCTGCGTTCGAGATACGCAAAACCTTATCTTTCCGTCTTCGTGCTAGGAAGCGAGCAAAGCTAAAAACCAGAAGGAATTTACTCGTAGAATAATATTGCCAGACCCAGATCAAAATAGTGCGGAGCTGTGAGCAAGATAAAATGCCATTAGTTGAGTGAAACAACCGCAAATAACAAATCTTTTGCCTTATGGCGCTCTCAGAAGCAAGGTACATACGCACGCCATTTGAGGATCGTTCTTGCACTCAGTTTTCTTGTTTAACAGGTTGCTTGATTGTTGGTGAGAAGCCGGAGAATCAAGAACTAAAAACGCCACTACCGTTTTTGGTGTATTTTTGGTTTCTCAGCATTAGTTTAAAGCTTTTAAAATAGATGCCCTCATGGTTTTTTGCTGTGTTTTCAAGAATAGCTTCAGGCACGCCCAGTCTTGGATCTGCTCAAACAAGCTTCAACAGGGGATGAAAGAGCACTATTTGCCATAGTCGGGGATTTAATTTTTTAACACAGATCATTGATTTGGCTACTAGAAAAGCAGTTTAAAAGTAGAACAGATTCATTTTCCGTTACCAACGGATAAGGAAAAAGAGGGCGTCTAAGCTGCCGCTTTACCCAGCACACAGGTTAGCAGCAAACAGTAACCATCTATTATTTTTCTATTCATAATCCAATTTAGGACATACTCCAATATTCTTCCACAACCCTTAACAAGGGATTTATCTCCTTTTCGTCGAAACACAGCTATCCTGCGCAGATGTGACAATGATTGTTAGGTGACGGTTATGTTGCACGTGACGCTGAAACATTTCTTTTTCTATATTTAATAAATGCCAGATGTGGTTTGCTTTAAAGAGAATAAGAGCATCACCAAGGTGCTGGTGCATTTGAATGTTTAAATCTAGCAGTTTTAATTATGTCTCAATTTTCTAATGGCGACACTACCTTTGACAGCAGCTTGATGATAAACGGCGACATAAGTGTGTTACCTGAAAGCATGGAAGAGAATGTTAACGTCAAAGACACTAGCAGTAGTAATAATGACTCAGCCTTAAACACCAGAGAAGGAACACCAAATCCTGATGTTTCTGCAGCTCAAGTGTTTTCCAGAAGCTCTGGTTCAAATAAAAAATTGAGATTACCAAAAAAGTTTACCAATATAAACAGTTTAAACAAAGCCATTTTCAATGATCACAAATTTCTAAGAGATCCAAAAATCAAAAGCAATGAGGAGATGAAAGAAGTTATTGTTGAAGTCTGCAAAATATGGAAAATTATAAACAATCCTAATATTAACGATAGGATCATGTCACTTGATATTTCATTTATTTTGGACAAATTGGTTGATGAATACTATAAAAATATCAATGCGGAAAAGGCTACGCCATTAACTGTGGTGAAAACAAGAGGAAAAAATCTAACTCAGTTTGAGTATAATTTGCTCTATTACAATGAGCTAACATTAGAAAACTTATTGATAAACAATTTTACTACAAGAAAAAACAGAACTGTTAAATATACCGCTTTGAGGGACAATTATAAACGATATTTTGACGTAAAAAACAAAAGAATTGTAGTTTATCACACAAAGAACCATAAAGAAGTAATTGCTCCTTTTGTTTTATTGGAAACCATACTACATATACACTTATTGAATAACCACATAAAAGCGGAGACTTTGTACAGACAGTTGCTGAAAAAATATAACAATATAACCCGTCAAGTTGTGAAAGATGCTTTGGAAATGTGCAATCTTTGCAAAACACGGAGACTTGGCCATGAAGAAACTAACACTACTTGTGTAGAATCTCAAAACATATTTAAACAACAGGTAAAGCCTTGGGAACGTATTCAACTCGAAGTTTATGATTTGAAAAACGATTCAGCCAAGATAATAACGCTTAAAGATAGCTCTACACATTTTGAATGGGTTCAGGAGATTGATAAATCAATTAGTGACTATACTGAAATGATAGCTGGTGCTCTAGCGAAGTGGCTGATCGCAACAGCTAATGTAATACCACTTACTTTTTTTTCCATTACTATAGATTGGGATTTTTTGCATGCAATTTTAAACCAAGTTGGAACTGAGTTAAATATCAAGCTAGGGGCAGTCTACATTTTAACCAGCTCGTACGCCAACATTAAGAGCAAAAATGAAACAAAATATGCTAAACTTACTATCACAGAGGTCTACAACCAGACTTTTAAAAGAAATAATGAATATTTATCTACTCCAGGTGGAATTCCTAGAAAACTGTTATTCACCAGTGGAATTGATTTTAGTGAGTTTGAGAAATCAAGAACGATCAAACAAGATAAATACTCGTCGTGGGAAAACATATTTATTGAGCAATGATTTCAATAAAACATTCATCACAATAGTTGAATAGCTCTTAAAATTTCTATTATAAAACGAAAGCGTCAATACAATCCATCCATATTATATAAACATCAGCATTTTATTTTATTTTATCTTCTCTTATTTGTATTTAGCCATGAATTCCTTGTGGAACTTTTCCCAATTAGAAATCCATTCGGTACCTGTTGGTAAAAATGTAGTTCTTAAATGCCAAGTACCTGGATATTGACCAAACCCAGAACCTGGAACGGTGCAGATACCGGTACTTTCTAATAGTTCCAAACAGTAAAACTCATCTGGTTGTAAACCTTTTTCCTTGGCAATAGAAACAACTTTATCAGACAAGAATATTCTTGGAAACAAATACATAGCACCTTCTGGTTTTTGACATTCAATTCCTTCCAACTTGTTAAAAGTTTCCCATAATTTCAAAGATCTTTGTTTCAAAGCATTAAAGATATCAGATCTTTCCTTGTTGTCTAAATCATACGAAATTTCACCTTTAGCTGGTGGCTTACACATCAGATCAACTAATGCTTGCCCTGTTACAACTGAACATAAAGAAATAGAACATAACTTCGTAAAGACAGCTCTCAATTCGTCAGTGAAACCTAAAATTTCCATGTAACCACCTCTTTGACCACATTCACCAGAAACACCTTTGGAGGTTGAGTGAAGAGATACCAATTGAACATTGTCATAATCGGAGCCTTGTTCGGCTTGTAAATCTTTCAAAACCTTTCTCATCGAAATGAACTCACCCTGGTAAACGTTTTCTTGATAAACTTCATCAGAAACAACAACCAGCCCATGCTCTTTGGCAACATTTATAATTTCTATCATCTTTTCCTTGCTCAAAATAGACCCGGTTGGGTTTCCTGGATTGATAACAACAAGACAGTTGACAGTAATACCTTCGTTGGTTTTGCTTTTAATGGCCTGGCTTAGTTCATTACAATCTAACGACCAACCTTCGGATTCCTTCAAGTAATAAGGAACAGCATGCGAGTTGTTTAGAGCCAAAGTAGCGGTGTACAGAGGATATTGTGGAATTGGAATCAAAACACCAGTTTTTGGACCATTGCATAATATCTGTAAAACATAATTAACAGCAGCAGAGGCTCCCCCAGTCAAAAATATATCGTTAGGGTCGGATTTGTAACCGTCTCTCTTAGTTATAAATTCAGCCACAGTGTCTCTGAATCCTTTAATCCCTTGAGAAGAAGAGTAGGCACCGACTGAGGAGCCGATATCTTCCAGCATTCTTTCAGCTCTTGCGATAACATCGTCTGCGTATTCCTGCTTGATGTAGGCTGGACAATCTGCCGATTTCAAAATAGCCAACAATGACGGATCCTGCAAAATGGACAAAACCTTTCTGTAGAAAGTGATTGGCTTCTGGCCAAGCTGTTGTGGATTACCTATGTTGGAAAAGATTATTTTGTCAAAAGGAACAGACTGGGGGTCATCTTGTAGCTTCAACTTCAAGATTTCAGCTCTTGTTGGAATTTTACCTCTAACTGCATACTTAGCTTCAACGACATGCGGATTAATGTCTTTCAACAGCAATCTTGGTGCACTGTTAGAAGCATTTAATCTTTTTAGCGTAAACTTGACTTGTTGTCTAACTTGTGTTCTCAACATTGGTAATCTCACCTGATTATTGGTACAATGGTTTTTTTCAGGTCTTCTTAGCACCATGAAAGCGGGATCCCTTTATTGAGGTCTATGTTCACCATTGCTTAAATATTTCAGCCTGGCAAAATTCTCGCTTAAGGAAATCAGATATAAAAAAAAATGCCGCTTAAAAGCGGTATTTAATGTCCTTAATATGTACTGGCAAAGTGAAAATATGAAGCAATAAAAGACGGCGATTGACAAGATTGACTGTACTAGCGATGTTTAAATTCCTTGTTTACGAAACAGTGGGGAATTGGATGGCTTGAGCACAATGTGATTGGCTGTTACAGCGGCACTGCAATAGCAGAACCACAGTACGGCAAAAGTTTAAAGGGAAAAAGTAGCCGTCACATGCACTAGAGATTCAACTCAATGCTGTTGCAATCATAGTTGTTTTTCCGGAGAATTTCATCAAACTCATCCAATGAGATGCTGATAGCAGCATTGCCGTGGTCCGGATCACTCAGTTCTGGCAGTCTGGCCCGGGAGTTACCTGCTTTTTCAGGCTCTTCGATCAGGTGACCTAAGTTGATTTCCTGCAAGCTGTATGGATTAAGATTCTCTTTATTCTCATCTGCGTTCTCGTTATTGTTAAGGAGCAAGAACTCTTTTTTTATTAGCTTTTCTTGGCGAGTGTTGTAAATCCCATCAAAAGGCGCCTTGAATTCATTTAGTTTTCTTTTCTCGTCTCTCGTTAGCGTACTGTGCTTTTCTACATCCTGTCCTACCCCTTTGTCTGGGTTGTTAGGAACAAATTCTACTTCGTCAAACAAGGTTAACCTTTTATTGCTGTTCAACAATGTTCTGTATGATTTGGACTCTTTAAACTTGAAATTTGGTTCTTCTTCCTCTACGTCGCTAGCTACATGGGCGTTGATTAAGTTGATCACATGCTCATCTACCTCCTTTCCTGCTTCATGTTTGCCCTTTGAGGCCCAGAAAGTCTTTAATTCGTGCTGAAGCTCGTCATCATCCGAGCTTCTTCTGGCGTCTTGCTCATAGCTATGCTTGTCGGAGATATTGAAGTCATTCAGGACCAGGCTTTTGTATTTGACTAAACCCTTGTTAACAGCGCTTTTTCTGAGCGGGGACGTCGACAGTCCATCTTTAAAGCTGTCATTACCCAGTTTGCTGTAATTATTAACAAAAGAACCCGTATTTGATACTGTTATTCCCTTTCTCAGCCATTTTCTTCCTCCTTTGGTGGCATTGGGCAGAACTGGTGCGGAATCGTTCAACGAAGGCGCATTGCTCAGACTATTGGAATTTATGCTATTATTGTCAAGGTTAATAGTTTTGCTGCTATTGGATGTTTTGCATCCCAGAGGCTCTCTCTTAATGGGAGAAGTTTGACGCGATTTTTTCTCTGGAGACAGGGACACTAGCTTCTTTTTGGAGGGTGAAACTGAAGAAAGCAGGTTATAACTCCGGTTAGAGGTTTGCCTCTCTTCAGAGTTGACATTTTCGTCATCGCTGTAGCTAAAAACATTACTTCTCATTGATTATGTTGTCTTGTTGCTTGGGCTTTCTTGCCTTTGTGCTTTGTGCAAATGATCTTGTTTACTTTCTGGCGTTTGTGCAAAATACAAACAGGTCACGTGCAAAATTTGCTCTGGTCTCTGAAAAGTTTTGCTGAAAAATTTTCAATTTCAACTAGTAAATCTACTAAAAGCAACTAAGATGTCTAATCCAAACAGCAATAGATTACTGCTTTTCTAATAAGATGTTTGCAGCTTTTTTTACTAAAACTCTGTCTTTTGCTTTCAGACAACCAGTAGCCCAGAATTCCATTAAAACAAGATCCATCTCGATGCTTTTGGTCAATCGAACAGGCACCCTAAATAACAACTCATTCCAGAAGCAAAACTCGCTGACTTCTCCTCATACTCTGGCCAAATTCGGCACTGAATCAGAGCTATCGAGCTCTTTTAGCATGCCAAACATGATACAATTAATAACTAGAAGATTTTTGAAGGTGAATTTTAAATCATCACAGCTGAAAAAGAAAAGAAAATTTGGGTTCAAGGCCAGATTAAAAACCAATGGTGGAAGAAAAGTAATAGTAAGAAAGAGAGTCAAGGGTAGAAAGTATCTGTCACACTAAGCCGTTTACTTCAGCCATATAAACCATGTAAATACACTGCCGTTATATAAATTTACTTGCTTAAGCAAGATGAAGAAGTAAGAGATTTTTTTTTTAAAAAATGATTTGTTAAAGCTTAACAGTATATACAAGAGCCACACGATGCAATGACAGTGAGCAGATGGACCAAATCCAGCAGTTTTTAGTATTTGGTGTATTCTAAATCAACAGTTTCAAAGTTGTTACACTCAAATTTAAGAGAAAACATGTTTAAAGGACCCTTTGGATGGTTTAAGTTGTAGTTCTTCAGAGTGTGGGAAATGGCGTTTCTTACTGATATAACATTCTCCAAAACTTCAATATCACTCAACTTAGCAACGTTTCCAATAATAACATCCTCATCCAGTATAACTGGCTCTTCAACCAAAATCTGAATGGATCTGTCCAAATCAGAGCTGTTGTTCTTCAACACTTCGTTCATGTCATCTCCAGCCGTTCCTTTTTTGGCAGACGGCATCAGACCCAATGGACCCAATTTTTTGGCCAAAGTTATAACTGAACGTAGCATGCTGGTAGTACAGAAACATTTATCGTAGCCTTCTGGAGAGAAAACATCGTTAGCAATATCATTAACCAGCTCCTGGCCTCCAATCTTGTATGCTTCAACATTTTCGACAATCTCCTTTGGTAACTCGCCTGCGTTGTCCGTGAAGATAATAGTCTTTCGTGACAGTACTTCACCGTTATCATGGGCAAGCAGAAATGGAATTTTGACCGCCGTTTTCCCCATATTAGTTGCAATTTTCAGCTTTAGCTTAGTGTCACCATTGGACTGTTTGGAAGCTAAATTTTCTCTGATATTTTGCAGAGTATTGATCATTGATTTTGGAACTCTTGTTCTGTATTCCAAATCAGCCGCTTTTTTCACAGCTTGATACTGGGTCTTTAGTTTCTTTTCCAAGACTTGCTGATCATAAGTACCGTTTTTGATGGCTTCAATCATCTTCTGCTTTAACTTAGCTTGAAGAGCTTCTTGCTTAATTTTCTTTGGACTTTTGTATTTTTCTCCAAGCAAAGGAAAGTATCTTCTTGAAACATTTCTTTTCACAACAAGATTATGCGCAATTATAAGACGAGAAGAGGCAGCTGAGCCTCCAGATAAACGCATGTTGGAAAGCATTCTTTGGTGTGGTTAATTAGCTCTTTTAGCCCTACAGCCTTTCATCGCATACGGTGGACTCTTTGTAGGTTGAAAATTTTTCGCAGAGAGATCGCAAAACAATCACGTGACAATGATCGCGTGACCATTTAGTCCTCTTTATAAGCTGTATACATAACTGAACAGTACATAATTGGCATTGCTTTAAGTGCTGCTTGCGTTCTTTCTTCTGCCTTTGATGTCATTTTTTGTCTTTATATAGGTTGCAGAGTTGACATTGATTCTATTGTTTTTCTTCAAGATAGAAGTTATCAATTTTTCATGGGGGCCTTGAACCAGAACATCAGTCTTTGCGATGTGTATTTTACTAGTGCTTGTGATTTTGTATTGAGCATTGGTATCACCATAGTTGTTAACAACAGAGGGCAAAGCGGGAAATTTCAGTTCATCAAATGTCACGGAAGCATTACATTTTAGTTTCAAAACAGAGGCCAGTTGTTCCAAGTCTATATTGTAAACCCATAAGTTTGAAATTCTTGTAATAATTTTGTTTCTAAAACTTTCTTGCTTAATCAAGATAGGAGGAATTTCAGTTTGAGACCCGTTGCTGGTAAGTAAGGACATTTTGAGTGGTTGCTGGTATATGGGACCTTTGTGTTCAGGTCCTTTATAAACCTGCAAACAAAACGTAAAAGCAGATGAATTGTTTGTTATTTTGCCCGAAACCTCTTTTCTTTCAATGGATGTGTTAGCTTGAGATTTGGTTAGCTTGGCCAAACAAGAATCAACTTTAATGCGGGACTTATTTTCA
Organism: Hanseniaspora mollemarum; assembly: GCA_019649515.1. Taxonomy (NCBI): domain Eukaryota; kingdom Fungi; phylum Ascomycota; class Saccharomycetes; order Saccharomycodales; family Saccharomycodaceae; genus Hanseniaspora; species Hanseniaspora mollemarum. The sequence goes on along the minus strand of JABFEO010000006.1, from coordinate 81,996 downwards.
CTATCAATCAAATTGTTCTCGGATACATACTTGGTTACGGCTTCTTTTATTTGCGCTTTGCTAAAGTATTCGTCTTCAAAAGACATAAGCAGCTTAGAAGCTTCTGTGCTCTTAGGTTTGTAGAGTATGACTGCACTCAAAAAGTCTGTATTATCATCAGATGATGCAGATTTATTGTTCTTAGCAGTGCTTTCAGCAACAGTTTTATATGTAATGAAACATCTCAAATTTTCATTACTTTTGACTTTTGAAACATCCGTTAAGATGGCTAATATCTGGACATCTCCTGATTTCAAGGTTTTAACTTTGATCAGTGATTCCTTTTCCCAAGCCTTGAATAATTTAGCAGATTTTTTGAAAGTAGAGTTCTTCAGTTTAATTTGGTCTATTGGTGCATCATAAGGTAAATAATTCAATATAAATTGAGAAACAAAATTGGAGCCTGAACAAGGGAAGTCAATTTTGACTTTTTGAGTTATGATGTAGTACAAGGACATGTACAAGTAATCATCAACCTGTTTTGGCAATAAAACAGATCCATCGTCTTCATCATCTTGCTGAATTATTAAGGTTTCAGTAGCTGTGTCTTTCGCTTCAGACTCAATTAGTGTTTCTTCTTCAGCTATCGCCTTTACATGGTTGGGAGGTTCAAACGTCACTTTGAAGATGCTCTTCAAGAAATCATTCCAGGTATGCAAAACAGTCACTACCATTCCGGACTCGCCTACTTTATCACTGTCTTCCATCAGCAAACCAATAGCTTTGATAAAGTGGGGCTGCTTAAAGTCAGCTATCCCAACTACTGTTCCCTTTATTAATTTTCCAACATACTCGGGTGTATTGTAAAAATTTTCATATTGGTTAGGTAAAGCACATCCTCTAATAGACAAATCAGACCCATTTACCATGATAATTTCGTCTAAAACGTAGCTGTTAGTGATAACAACAGGAATCAGGTTTTGGTAGAGCCAAGTAGTATAAACAGTAGGAAAAAGCTTTACTTTATTTTTTAAAGATTTGTTGAATTGAAATAACTTATAGTCTTTGTTCATATCTGAAATTTCAACCCAAGTAGGAATTTTCACAAAATCTTCCTTTCCTTCTAATTTTAGATTAACAGAGTAAACAAATCCTTTGGACACAGTTGATTCAAACTGAGCTTTCTGAACAGATTTGTGATCTATAATAAACTCAGTTGTAGCTAATGGTGGAAGTTCGCTTTGCAAAAGAACATTTGAAACTATCGCTTCATTGAGCTTTTTGGAATCCGAGCTTTTAATGTTGTTACTGGACTTGAAATTAGGCTGCTTTTTAAACATTCTTAGTTTTTGGTTGTCCTGGCGTTTCTTTAAAGCTTTGATGGCCTTTGCCAGATGTACCTGCGTGCCTTGGGATATGTGAGCCGAGGCTGAGGAAGACTTGTTAAGTCCAAGTCACGTGAAAGCGGGAAACACAAAGAGCACCAGGAAGAGCTTTGTAACCAAAGATTGAAATATATAACCACGATCAACTTGCTTATTGTATGAAAGTCTTGAAGCTACCAAACTAATTTTGGAATTTTTGTTGCACAGTTTGAGACTAAAGAGGACCAGTAAAAGGAGAACAATCTCGTTTATTTATATAATTTTGATGGCATTCCATCAATCTTCACTTTTTGAAATTATCAAAGACACATTTATCATTGGCTGCATTGAAGATGATAGCACACTTTCAGAACTCCTCCTGTCATTTGAATCTGATATTGAAGTTAGCATTTACAGTCTTTTTTTACAAAAGGTAATATATCATCCTTTTGCACTGGAGAACAAGCTTTGTTTTATTGCAAGGAAGGCAGAGAAACTTAGCAAAAACAACCATGAATTTATTATATTTTATAAAAGTATGAAAAACAAAACTGCTGCTACGCATTTGACTAACATAGAGTTAACCCCATTTACTAGGATTAAAATACCAGAGGAATATGGAGATTATATGGTTGATTATTGTTGGATTTCAAATAACACAAGTGTTAGCAAAGAAAAAGAAGTAAAGTTTGTTATTGTGTTCACTGATTCTTACTATTTAGTCTATGAGCTTCCTAGCCTCCTAAAAAATATTAGCATTAATAAGGGCTTATCTTTTAATAGCATAAACATAACATTTACCGACTCAACTTTATTATATGCTAAACCTCTTTTGGATCAGCGTAGGTTCAAAAAGCACTTCGTAATACAATGCCACAACAAGTTGGTAACTGATACTACATTAAAATACGTTGCAGACGATGATATACCTTGGAAAAGAAAAGATGCCTTGCCATACACTGTTCACTCAGACAACTATATTAATCTGACAAAAAAGAGAACAGATACTTTAGAGAAAACGTTTGAGGATGAAGTTCTGCACTTTCCATTAAAATACCTAGCTTTAGAAGCATTGGGATACCAATTGTGGTGGAAAGACATTACTGACACCTCATTTAGAAGATTGACGGTGGATGTTGCAATTGATTCCAATGACTTAACTAAATTTGGAATTTATTTTGATAGTGATATTTACTTTGAAATAGTTGATGTTGATCTTTCTAAAACTCCTCAACTTTCGTTAGAGAAATTTACTAACATTGAAAATGATCCATTTGTAAAAGACTTGTGGCAGTTTTTAAGAATTACCAAACGAGCTACCAAATTATACCATTACATAAAACAAATAAGCAAGGAGATACATAAACACGAGCATAGCATAGAAAAGTTTTGGAAATCAGCCGAAACTCACTACGAAACAGACAGTGCAGGGGAACTTTTATCTGATTTGATAAAGTATATCTCCACAGGGGTTTGTAAAATAGAGTTAAAAGAATGGATTTTAAATCAATTTAGTCCCAAACACGTTAAAAAATACCAAAAACATTTGACAGATTTTTATTTCAAAGCTATAGAAATACAAACCTTTTACCAAGCTATTGATGTTTTACTTGACACCTTACGAGAGCTAGAGACATTTTTGACAATCAATTCGGCTTTTGCAAGCCTATTCACTAGTTCTGGATTTGTCAGCATTGCTAACGATGTTGCAAGATTGAGAGACGGAATCTATGAGGTTTTCAAAACTAATAATAGAAATCTGAAAATGAGATTTAGTGATATAACCAGACTTCATCACTTGGATCAACAGCAGCATTTAAAATTCTTTGATTGGCTAGTCAAAGCTGCTGAGAGAATTTCAAAAACCGGTAAAACAAATTTGGAGGCGATGAAACTATCCTTTAAAGATCAAATGTGTATTGTGAGTTTTATGGATTTATTAAATAAAAAACTCAAAGTACTACCAAAAAGAATCCACAATACTTATCAAGAGCCATCCAAGTTTGACGAGAAAACAGGGTTTAACAGCATGAATTACTTTATCGTTCAAACTAGAATCATTACAGAAGAAGTGATTGGCAAACCCATTTTGCTTTTAACAGAAACCCATATTAATAAATCGCTTACTCCTATAATAAAAGAAGTAGTGCTAGGGCAAAGGTTTAACAATGCAGATGTGCATTAATGTAGCCTTTGTGCAAAACTAACTCTCGTGACCAAAGTGATATAACACGTGATATCTTTTGTTAGGTTTTCCGAAATTGTGGTGGGGGTTTTTTTAATTGTGAAAAACTAAATTGTGGTGATAATCTGGGAGGAAAAGGACCCTTAAAGAGCTTCCAAAAATCCTAGAGAGGAAGAATAATGGGATCTGCACCGGTGGAATTGGTGGTGGTGGTTTAAAATGTATTATGCTGTTTCCGGAATGGTGGCATTACATAAGAGAAATAATTAAACCGGTAGTCAACGAATAGGGTTAAAAAGTTCAAAGTTTCAGGGGCTGATATATAAATGGAATGCTCAAAACACAGTATATTAACAATGTACTAATTGTATTACAAACACAACTATTAAACATTTGTGGAGTAAAAAGGAAAGAACTTTTAAATTAAACCAAAACTAACACCATTCACTCTTTTTCAACAAAAGAAATCATCATAATTGTATTATCAAACCCTACAATATAAGTGTTAATATTTCAACTTCAACTCTTGCATTAACAATCTTCTTTTTCCCAAAACTATATAAAGAAGTCATTTCAGAAGAACTACAACTAAATTTTATAAAGTAGTTTTATTTGAATCATTAAATAAATATAATATATTAAAAACCAAACCCTTCAATATATACAGCATTCTAGTATAATGTCTGAAGAAAATTTTGACAACATAATCAAGGATGATTATCAAGAGGAATATAGAATTCCATCAGGTGTTATAGTAAACGACTATGAAGAAACAAAAGTCGGGCTAAAAGAATACTATTTTGAAGTTATCAAACCTAGAGGAACTTACTCACAAGCTACTGTAGGTTATTTGAAGTCTCTAGTTCCTCTAATACAATGGCTACCAAAATACTCTTTGATTTGGTTTTATAATGATTTTGTCGCTGGTATTTCTGTTGGATTTTGTTTGGTCCCTCAGTCTATGTCTTACGCAAAACTTGCTGGTTTGCCTGTTGAGTATGGATTATATTCTGCTTTTATTGGGGCTTTTTTCTACTCCGTTTTTGCTAGTAGTAAAGATGTCTGTATCGGACCAGTAGCTGTTGCCTCGATGCAAACAGCTAGAGCAATTCAAAATGTTGCTGCCAGATTAGGAAGTGATTACAAAGATTCTATGGCTCCATTAATTGCAACTCAATTGGCCTTATACTGTGGTGCTATAGCCGCAGGTATTGGTTTTTTGAGATTAGGTTTTCTTGTTGAGTTTATTTCCACCGTTGCTATTACAGGTTTCGTTACAGGATCTGCTTTCAACATTGTTTGGGGTCAAGTTCCTGGATTATTAGGTTACAACAAAGCAGTAAACTCTAAAACTGAAACATACAAAGTTGTTGTAAACACTCTAAAACATTTACCTGATGGTAACATTAATGCAGTCTTTGGGGTTGTTCCTTTGGCTATTCTACTGTTTATTAAGTGGTATTGTACCAAATATGCTCCTAAACTAATTGCTAGAAAAAATTGGTCAAAAAAAACAAAAACCATTTTGACTCAAGTAAACTTCTATGTCAATAACCTAAGAATTGCTGTTGTAATCATTGTTTTCACCTTGATTTCTTGGGGCTGCTGGAGACATGATAAAAAATCCAAAGCGATCACAAGAATTGGGCAAGTTCCAAGTGGGTTTAAACATGTTGGGGTTATGAAATATGATGCTAGTTTAGGTTCCAAAATTGCTAGAGAGATTCCTGCTACAGTTATAGTTTTGATTTTAGAACACATTTCTATCTCAAAAGCTTTTGGTAGAGTCAGTGATTACAGAATTGATCCAAATCAAGAAATTTTGTCTATTGGTATTACCAATTTAATTGGTACTTTTTTCAATGCATACCCAGCTACAGGATCTTTCTCTAGAACCAGTTTGAAGCACAAATGTAATGTTTCTACTCCAATTTCTGGTTTATTTACAGGTGCTTGTGTTATTTTAGCCTTGTATTGCTTCACCAGAGCATTTTATTTCATCCCAAGTGCCACTTTATGTGCTGTTATTATCAGTGCTGTTTTTGATTTAGTCGCTTCTTATAAGACAACTTGGTTTTTCTATCAAACAAGTCCTGTAGATTTTATTGGATTTTTAGCCACTTTGCTGATTACTATTTTCTCTACTTTGGATAATGGTATTTACTTTGCTATGTGTTGGTCTGCTGCTATTTTGCTATTTAACGTTGCTTTCCCAAGCGGTAAGTTTTTGGGCTCCGTTAAAGTTGCAGAGGTTTTGTCACCGGTTGTTGTTAAACAAGACGGTTATTTGGTTGATTCATTGGAAGGATCTGGTGGTCAGTCATCCTCTTCCATTTCTGATTTAGAAGAAGGTAAAAAGCTAAATATTGTTAGTTCAGTAGAAAGAAAGGACTCTGAAATATCTGGGGTGGTTCATCAGGAAGTTAGATACCATACTAAATGGGTTCCTTTAGAAAATAAGTACACTAGAGAACTAAATCCTGAAATTCAAGTTACACCACCTCCAGAAGGTGTTCTGATTTACAGAACTGGTGAGAACTGGTCATATCTGAATTGTAGCAGACATTATGATATCGTTTATGACAAAGTTGTTGCTGATTTCCATAAAGGAAAAAGACTCAACAGTGAAGGACAAGAATTCCATGAATACAAGTGGAATGAAGCTCAGAATATTCCATATTTCTGGCATAATTTCACATGGCAAAAGATTAAAAATTTCAATCCAGCTAATCCAGTCTTTACTGTTACTAATAATGTCTCAGACTCTGATTTAGAAAGCATTAGTACTCAAAGAGTTGAAAAACCACATTTGAAGATTGTGCACTTTGATTTCTCGGTTGTGTCGCAGGTTGATACAACATCTCTTGCTACATTGATTGATTTAAGAAAAGCTATTAGAAGACATACAGGTGATGATTCTGTAGAATTCCACTTTTCTGGTATCTTTTCTCCCTGGATTAGAAGATCTCTAATCAATGCAGGCTTTGGTTCTTTGAACAGTGAGAACTTTATTAGCCATAATGTTGTTTCTTACCATGTGGCTAAAGCCTACACAAGTACAGGCGATGATTTATTGGCAACTAACGAGACTGGCTCTTCAAAGTACTACAATGCTGCATCAGGTGTTAACTTTCCATTTTTCCACGTTGATATTCCTGATTTTAATCAATGGAATTTATCTTAAATATATACGCATAGGACGCAAGCTTTATATAGAAACCTTTTATCTAGGAATAATTAATTGAAGCCATTAATAGAAAGAATGCAATAGTGAACTTCTTATAATAATTAAATCACGTGACATACTTTAGGTTTTCCCGTTAGGACGCTGGTAGGCTTCGGCAAAAACCCGACCCCAGTAGTCTTCTTTGTAGCATTTACTCGAAGACTACTTTTGTTATATCTATATCTATATCTATATATATATCTATCTATATTAAAAAAATTGATAAAACCAAAAATCCTTATAAAGACAAAGAAATGGCTGATAAAAACTTTTCTCTGTTTCCACCAATTGACGTGTCTTTAAATTCGGATGGAAACACCTCTGTTTTAGAGTCATATGATAACGAAAGCAATCAAGACAATAATATCAACCTGGAGTACTATCATAATGAATTGAACAGAGAGGCACCTGGTCTATTCCCCCCAATAGCAGGAAATTCTGATAATGATCATGTGGCGTTAGTCCGCGAATCTTCTAGCCTTACAGGTGCTTCATATTCTGATGTTAAATTTGACAATAGTGATGTTTTTGAAGAAGCCATATCTACTTCTGATGCATCACATGAAGGCTACCAAAACATTGACTTGGAAAAGTTCCAAGAAAATGTTATCAACCATATTTCCAAAGACTACGATAATCAACTGGTTAATGACAAGTTTTTTTTAACTAAACTTTATCAAAACAGCAATAGTGTTCAGTTTCAAGATTTTGAAGCTTATGACGATGCACTAAAGCTAGAAGACAAACTTCGAGAGACTCTTTTGAATATAAACAACCAAAAAGCACATAGACAATCAGATGCACAAGCAGGGTTGAATATACCGATAATTGCTGAAGAGGGATTGAACGATTTGTATTTATACAGTAGAGAACCAGATATTAGATTTTTCAAAAAATTGAAGAGACAGCAAAAATCAAGGTTCTTAACCAGTATTAGTAAAAAATTTGTTAAAACAAAAGGTAAACAAGAGCATTTACATGACGATGATCTAAACTCAGCTCCAAAAATGGAGCTTGAAAGGGTGGGAAGCAGTGCCCTCACAGTGTTTCTAGACGAAACAAAGAGCTTATCCCATAGAGATTCTGTTATCTTGTACAACAAATTGAATCATCATACAGAGGCAAATATTGATGAAAAACTAGGAATAAATTCTTCGGACTATATTGGATCTTTGAGCATTTTAGAAAAAGAAAAAGATATTGAGTTGAACAATAAAAAGACCAATGTTCTTAGGAGTAACATAACAAATCCGGAATATGGGAATTCATATAAAAAGTCAGAGTACACTTTACAGAGAAAATTAAGAATGAGACATTTGCAAATGCTTAGTATTGGTGCCTCCATAGGAATAGGTCTATTTTTGCAAAGCGGTAAAGCCATCAGTATAGCGGGAGGGTTAGGGGCCTGGATAGGCTTTTTTATTTCTGCAACGTTAATTACCTCCACTTTGCTTTGTTTTGGGGAAATTGTAGCGTTACTCCCTGTTAACACTGGTGTTACCGGTATACTGCACCGTTTTTTAAATCCAAGTCTATCCTTCAGTGTTTCATGGGTTTATTTAATCTCATATTGTTTATCAGTTCCTTCTGAGATTTTAGCTAGCTCTTTGTTGCTGAGTTATTTCCCCAATGTTTCTGAATTTTTGAATGATAAAGGTAATATGACTTTAGTATTGGTTTTGTTTTCATCATTCATCATTTTCATAAATCTTATGGATGTGAGAGTGTATGCTGAATTTGAGTATATTACCTCAACAGTGAAGATTATTGTCATTCTAGGTATGATAGTTTTTATGATAGTATTAAACAGTGGAGGTGTGAAAACCAATCAGCAAAGCAGCCAGTACATTGGCTTCAGATACTGGGACTCCACAAAGGATATTAAAAGTGAACCGTCTATTACCTTTGGTCCATTTAGACCTACGTTTGATATTAACGATGCTGGATTTGGATCCAAAAAGGGAATCAAAGGTGCAGGTGGTGTGATATTGCAGATAATTGCTGCTAGTTCAGTAGCAATTTACTCTTATATTGGAACTGAAATTGGATTTATAGGTGCTGCAGAATCATCTGTTCAACTAAGAAGATCAATTTCTTCGGTAGCAAAGAGAATCTACATTAGAGTAATTCTTTTTTATCTGGTTTCAATATTTTTGATTGCCATATTAATTTACAGTGGAGATCCGCGTCTCTTAAGGTACAGAAGTGATTCTAATCCGCTGACGTCACAAGCAGTTAAAGAACAGGTAGATACCGTTATCAATGCTTTAAAACTCTCAAGATGTGGTCCCCCATTGGCAGATAAAAATGACGTCTTCAATGACAGTGCAACACAATCACCATGGATTATCATACTATCGAATTTTAAACTGTGTAGATGGGCTAAATTTTTGGATGGGATATTTGTTGCAATCGGATTATGTGCAGCCTCATCTCAGCTGTATGTTTCAAGCAGAATTCTACACTCAATGTCAATACAAGAAAAAGCTCCAAAATTTTTTTCCAAATGTAACAAGCACGGAGTGCCATATGTTGCTGTATTATCATGCGGCGCTTTTGCTTATTTGTCATTACTAGGTCTACATCATAAATCAGTTCTTTCATTAAACAAATTAGTTCAAATGGGTACTCAAGGTGCTGTAATTATGTGGTTTTTCATGAATGTTGCTTTTTTGAGATTCTACTATGCTGTTAAGAGAAGACCGGACCTCTTAAATAGAGATAGCAAAGAGTATCCTTACAGATCACCTTTACAGCCATATTTGGCGTACTATGGGGCCGCAATTACATTATTTCTTTTTTTGGTATCAGGATTTTCAAATTTCATTGAATGGCAAACTGTTGATTTCATAGTAGACTATTTGTCTTTGGTTATACTATTTGTTTTATACTTTGCTTATCAAGTAATAAAAAGACCAAAGGTGTTTTGGGATATTGAAGATATTGATTTAGATATAGGGCGTAAAGAATTAGACAGAGAAATCTGGCAAGAAGATACTGAGTATATGCCTACTTTTAAAGAGGTCTTGAAGAAGATACTGAGCTATGTATAGAGATCATCTGAAAGATTCAAGTGTTGTTGTCTAGTAAAATATGAGCTATAGAAGCTTTGATACAAATTTTATTTATTTTATTTTAATCATTTTTGTTTTGTTTAATGTTTTATTGTATATAATTGGGTAACACATCATATATATATTAACGAGCAACGGACTCATTTCAAATCGTCAAATCATATCCATCCAAACAAATTTTTTGGCAGACTCTGAGGGCTCCTCAGAATTGCTTTTTGCTTTATCCAAATCAATTGGAGCGCTTGGAGACTCAGGTGTTTTAATATATTGAAAATCTAGAAAATCATGATAATCAGGCTTTAGATCCTGGTTTTTATGGAAATTGGTTGCCGAGCTTCCGGAACTTAAGGAGCTGGAAGATATAATAGTGCTTCTTCTTAGTTGATCTCTAGTATTTTCAGCTATGGACTGCACTCGATTTCTCATAGATACATTGTCTCCTAGAAAGGATTTTTGGCTGTTCGGAGAGAGATCCCTGTTATCATCGGAGCTTAAATTTATGCAAGGTTTTTTCATTTTGAAAGCCCCTGGCTGACTTTCCAAAGGCCCAACTTCAAGATAAGACAGCTTTTTGTTTTTTGCTCTTAAAATTGAGTTGTCGTTTTTGCCATAATTATAATCAATAAAATCACTTTTGTAGGAGTCAGGCGTTGCTTCAAGAGCTTCTTCGTAGCTGTCAGAAAAATCACTGTTGTTGTTGAAGGATGGGTTTTCATCCTTTCTGGAGGAAGACGTCCTTTTCAAAACACCCATTTTCATAGACAAAACATCTCCCGAAGCTAGGAGAGATGATCTTCTGCGTTTGCCAGCTCCAGAGGGAGGTTTTTTGTATAGAGTCTCTGGAACTTCTGTGGAAAGTGCTGGAGGGGAGCTTGACCAGGACTTTCTTCTCAAAGACATTTTATTTCTTATTGAAAAAGCGTCAGCCTCAGAAGCGCCCACACTATTTTTTGGTTCATGGCTTTTTAGAGAAAATGGGTTTTTGAAGCTGGAAGGCTGGAGGAGCTCGCCAGTAAAGCCGGCGGAAGGCTGACTGGTGGGTATTCGATTAGCATTGGTGGTATTGCTGTTTTTTCCAGTCATGGAAATAATAGACAACCTTTTAGCATCAGCAGTTGAAAACCGTATTGATGGGTCAAGAGCTGGGCTTAAGCTCCCACTGGAGGATTGGGAGTTTCTTATGGAAGAGTTGAATAGATTCTCACCCCTCTTTTCTATCTCCATGATCTCTTGAGCGCTGCCACTTCGAGTTGGGTTTAATCTTCGCTCTTCAGGGGTAGACATCATGGTAGGGTCTAAAGGAATGCTGAGATCAACACTTGCGCGCTGAGGCATTTCAAGCGTGTTCAGCAAAGCCATCTGATTGCTCGAAGAAGAGGTCTGGGGAGAGAAGTTTTTTCCCACAATGCTGTCTGGGAAATCCTCCCTATCACTGACAAAATAGCCTGGTGAGTAGGGAGTAGTTATCGAGTCAGAATCACTCAAAAAATCGAAGCCATCAGTCTCAGAGCTTTTTGTCTTGACAGGAGTGCAGTTTTTATCTTCAGAGTTATTTTTTTTCTGCTTCTTCTTCAGCGCTTTGGTCATATATGAGATGCTCACAGCTCTCCGAGTCAGGGCGTCAGATGTCCCCATTAGAGAGAACACTTTGCTGGAGCTGTTCCTGCTGTTTTCAAAGTTGTTGAGGCTGCTGCTTTCACTCTGGTTTGTTTGTTTGTGCTTGAGCAGATTGAGTTCGTCTGAAAAGAGAAGGGGTGTGATAGACTTGCTTTCACTTAAATTCAATGAGCTTGTTGACATATTTTGTTGGCATATATGTATTTATTGGTAGAGAGTCACTAGTACTAGGTTTCACACAGATCTTTTTGATTGCTTTTCCAGAGTTATTGTAAACGGAAAAAAGCAAAATGTTTTTTTGATGGCTGTTTAAAGAAGATGAATGTGTGGTTTTATCCATGGGTCTTTTCCACTTCTTTTTCTTGTTTCCTTTCTTCCTTTCGCTTCTATATATACACCTGCTTTCCGTAATAAGTGATAAACCCTATTTTCCCTCAGATTAATCAAAGCCTTAAAAAGTCGGAAAATAAGAATGAAATACGAAATATGAAGTACATGCATAAATAATTCAATAAATAAGAAACACATGAACAAATAAAAAAAACAAAAAACACATAAACAAATAATAGCTAATAAATAAATAGGTGAATAGTAAACATTTATCTCACAATTTAAAAAGCAAAACAAACCAAATAATCCAGAGATTTCCGCTTTTTAGCTCACCCCTCTCCCGCATTATTCTACACACGCTCCTTCTAATAAAAAAAATCATTATATCGCTATTTAACTGCCTTTTTTTCTATTTCAGCCTTTTATAATTTTGCTGATAGGAGAATGACCTAGAACTAAACGAGTATTTGCACGATACGAATAATCCGAAAACAAAGAGGGAAACAAAAGAAAAAGCTATAATTAGAGAATATCATAATATGGAGGGCGGATGGCTCACCAGATACAGGCTAGATTGGCCTGACTCACTTAATTTTGAATATTATTTCTCGACCCTCAAGTGACCTCTTTATTGGGGAAACAGCAAAAAAAACCGGTGGGGGCCTTTTTTCTTTCTTTTTGTTTATGTTTTTCTAGTTTGCTATAATGTGATTACGGGGATATGCTGAGGAGTGGATGAGGGAATTATTGCCAGCCAGAAGCAGAATAAACCAGTGAGTGGAGTGATTGACACGAAAGGCCTGTAGAGATGGCACTGGCCATCTGCGGTGCTGTGTGGATTCTAGTGTGTGCGTGCACCCCTGGAGGGGCAATCTGTGCGGGGGATTGTATGGGAATGAGACAGGGATAAGCCTCAATGGCTTTTTTCTTGCGATTATTTTCTAAAAGTGGCGATAGTGAAACAGGGTGCTTGTGGTTGGGAAAGCTTTTGTTCGGGTAAATCGGGCTTTTTTGAGTCTGCCCAAAATCTTTGTGGCTTTGATGTCCTATATTTTCATGGGTAAGGAAAAAAGGCATCCGCTCCAAGAATGCCAAACCTCTCACACCACCATAAGGGAAGACCTGGCCATGCAGTGCAATAAAACAACACCTGAACAAACTGACGAAAAAACAGCAAAAAAGACACAATGTTCAATGATGACACAATATTCACTGATGACACAATATTCACTGATATGTCCTGATTCATTTTTTTTCTTTCTGGCTGAAAATGTTGGTAGAACAGGGGATGATGACTCAGGCACTTAGATTGTCTGCGTGAGCCTCTGGGAGAAATATACGTGGCACGTGATACATTTGCCCTTCCAATCCGTTCTATTCTATTCCCTTCCCTTCCCTCCCCTCACGCTGACTATCTGCCCTCGCCACATATTTTATCTCGAATCAGCCATGCTCTTAGCTGAGTACGGTGTGCTTGGGTCACTCGTGCCATAAGACCTGTGAGACACTGCTGCTGTTGCTTTTTTCTCTGGTTCCCGAAGTTCGTATGGTGCAACGCTCCGAAGAACGGTTTCGGCACTCTGCGGATTGTCTTCTATAACTGTTTGGCACCTCTGTCTTAATCCCTCACGGCATCCAGAAAAACTGTTTCCTACGCTTATCATCACAAATTCCTTCCCCTCTTGGCGTGTTTATCACTCCACAAATAATCTTAAGAGTTTATCAAAAAAAACAATCCCTGATACCTGATTGTGGGTTCCAAAAATAGACTCGCAAAAAGGCGATGATTGCATGCCCGCAGCAATATTCATTTTCAGCCTTTCGACCAGGTCCCGGGCCTTGGCGATGGTCCATATCACGTGAGCAGTCCTCTTACTTTTCCGCAGCCGTGCCGTGGCCCAAATCTTTCTCAAGGTGTTTTTCTGCGTGACCCTCAAATGCTTCTCTTGCCACTCTGGCGCTATTTTTCTGTTGTGCTGAATCCCGGTGCTGTTTCACTTCCAAATTCCTGCATAGCCAAGTTAAGCTTTCAGGAAGTTTTTTTTTGCTTGGCCAAGTAAATAAACAAAGCTGTTCTCAGTGCACGTGACACGCCATTTTTCTTCCCAAAGCAGACGCTGGGTGCCTTAGACAGCTCCTACCGTTGGTTTTTTGTGCTGAATTAGTGCTTTTCAGCACCAATATAAACAATTTCCACTAAGCACAGCGCTTTGAGCATCACTGTAGAGCGACCTCAGGAACTATAAAAAGAAGTTTTCTGTTGTTCAAAGGCAATTTCAGGTTTTTTATTCAAATATGTGTCTATAGACTATTAATTATGTTCCAATCCCACTACCAGTTAGAAAGATTTCTGGGAAACCCAATACACATTTAATTCACTGTGTTTTTCCTGCACCGCCTAACCAAAGCTCTTTGTGGACAGATCTCCAAACTTCATTGGCAACAAGCATCGTCATATATTTTTTCTACTTGTAATACTACTATTATTTTTTGCTAACTAAGCTTTAATTAAAACCTATCTACACAAACCTTTAAAATCACCATCATTTCCTAGTACAGAAAACCTACAATGGAAAACAACAAAAACTATGAATCTATATTACCTTCTGAGCTTAGCTTTGAGAGCATAAATAATCAGCAACCCAATGAAAACTCATCTTATGAGAGTCTAAGCTTTGTTGGGCCTAGTGACGGAAGTAGTGATTTTTCAGATTGCAGCCATGCCACACAAGAGGTAAAGTATCCAAAATCTCTAGCTCCTCAAACAAAAAGGAGTGAAAAGTTAAATCTTTCAACCACTTTTCTAGATGGTAGAGAAAATTTTCACTCTCCATTGGTTAGAAAACAAAACATTAGAAACAGATACATCGACACACCCTTAAAGACAGAAAGACAGTCTTCCCAGCTGCTTTTAGACAGTCTAAATGTTAATGACAAGCAGGCTTTGGAGTTCTCCTTAGGAATTGAACAATTCAGCTCTAGAAAAAGCTCTGAAATCAAAAAATCTCCTTTCATATCGAGCAATTTGCAAGAATCAAAAAAACTCTCTCATTTAATTTTTGACACCCCAGAGATTCTGAACAGAATATTGTTCTTTGCTTTCAACCACGAAGACCCTTATAATCTTCCCCCAATCTACTCTCAAGAATACAATACCGACAGCATCATTTATACAAACAAATTTTTTTATTCTATTGGTATTAAATATGTGAAAGAAAGGCTAGTTTTCAAAAATTATAGACAGTTGCAGAGATTTAACGATTTCTACAAGTACAAAAAACAGCAGCACAAGTTGTCTCCAAAGACACTTATAATCAACTTTGGGAGTGACGGTGTATTTAAGCAGCAAGTAGCAGCTTCAGACAGCAATAATCTTCCAAAGGTTTTCAGTGAGCTCTATATTAATTGTAATAATATAACACACTTAGAAATAAGAAGCAATAGGTTTATAAAAGAGCTTCCCCAAAACCTTGAGAACATAGACAATCTAAAGACTTTGAAACTTCCAGGCCTTTGTAATTTATCCACAGCCTCTTTTGAAAGGTTGATTAACCATAAGAATGTTTCGCAGCTAGAAACATTAGATTTAAGAAACTGCTACAGCATATCAGAATTGTCTCTATTTAAGGTATTAACAAAAAGTTTTGAGTTAAAGCACTTGAATTTGAACAGAAAGGTCCTATCATCATCAAACAACAGTGACAAATATTTCAGGGAAAACTTTACATTGTCAGATAATGTGCTAAATGCAATTCAAATTTCTAAGGCTCCTCTAGAGACATTTGCTATTTCTGGATCCAAAATTTCTGACTATGGGATCTGGCAATTGATTGCCTTAACTCCAGAAGTCAGACTAAATTTGCGTAGATTATCATTAAATGAATGTTTTGAACTAAAAAGCGACTTTTTTACTCTTTTCAATACTGGTGCTTTACCTAATTTGCAAGTTTTAGAACTTAAACAACTGAAGAACGATGTGGATTTTGAGAAAGTTTGTAAGCTTTTGTTTGAATTAAGGTTGAATCAAGAATTGCAACATTCAAAGCCATTATCTTTGGTGCTTGATGGAAAAATAAACGAAGGTGTGAGAAAACTTCAAAGTCTCTACAACAGGAATGTAGGCAGTGTTGTTTTAAAGGAACTTGTGACCTGGGTTAATGTCGACGAGGAGCGAAAGTAGCAGTGTTTTTATATATAACAAAAATTTACCCTATTTTGATAACAAAAATGGTTTTACCACTACAAAAAAGTTCTCATACTACAATTGTTTACCTTTAATTATTAAAAAGCATTTTTTTAGAACATAATTTAAATGGGTAACACCTATCAAGTTTTTCTTTTATTATATGTATATGTTATAAAATTTTATTGTAAACAAATATAAAAAAATTGTTTAGAAAATAAAAATAGTCTCCAAAGAAGAAGTTTAAGTTCAAAAGTGAATAAATACCAACCATATTTAGGTTATGCACCATAAAAAACTGACTATAAAGCACCTTAGGCTACGTTAAAGTATAGCTATTAAATTAAGTGAAGAAGAAACAAAAACACAAGAGTGGAAAGAAGATCAAATACAAGAAAAGCTGGTAATAAGTGGTATAAATTCATACGACCAAATTTGAATTCTACATGATAACAAAGGGTTTTAAAAAACCCTGTAATAAATCCACTACTTTAAACATCTGTGAGATTTCTTCATCGACTGAGTTATGCATTAATGCGCTAAGGAAATTTTAAGAGAATCCAAAACCATTTTCAAATACGAATTCGAACAACGTTTTTAATTTTACTTCTGCTAAAGCAATTATAATGTCTGATGCAGTTGTGACTCTACTACACATCATCTGTTGTGTAACTTCAATGAAGAGGCTCATTGCGAAGTTGTATAATCCTGGACATGCTTGCGGGGGTTTGAAAGACACATCACGTGATATAATTATTACGCAAACTACTTTTTAGAGAGTCAGAAAAATAATGGTATGTTTGTCGACGAAAGAGAGAACATTAAGAGCTTGAAACAACCAAACCAAAGAATCTAAAATGAGTGGGGGCAAGTTTAATAATAACAGAAACAGCAATATAAACAGCAACAGAAAAAGCTACAGAGACTACAATAGCAGCAGATACAATAGTCACAGCAATTATCAAAGCAATCCTCTAAATTCAAACATGTACAGCAGAGATGGAACAAACTTCTCTGGATCTGATTCTACCAACAACAGAACATACTATAACGATACTTCAGCTCAAAAAGATAGGTATGCGAGCTCATACAAGAAGCCATACACCTACAATCCAAATTATACTAAAACCAGTTACTATCAAAGCAATGACTTTCCAAGCAGCGACTATTCAAACCCGAGATATGAAAGTAAAAGAAACTACAACGCTAACTACCAACATCAAGCGACCAACGCAAACCAAGGCTATAGATATGATCAAAATTATCAATACGCCAATAAAAAGTTTGATCAAAACATGCCTAACACTTTTCAGCCAATTAAACCGATAAATGCACTCGATAAACTCATAAACGAACCAATGAGAAAATCGATACAAGGAGATGTTATCGAAAGATATTTGAGCTACTGTAAAAAGATGCTGAAAGATGGAACAATGAAGGAACAGGAATTGGTAGTAAAATTTGAGGAATTCAAGAAACTGCTGTTTTGTGACAACTTTCAGGACGAATCAACTTCCATCCAAGAAAAACTTAACAAAAGAAGACTTGAGAAAGATAGAGCTGCTAAGAAAGCACTTCTATCTAAACTTTCGTATGGTGTATCTGCTATTCACTTGAAGAACATAGAAGACGTAATAGCCAGAGAAAAAACGCGTCTTGATGAACTGTCGTTGCTCTAGAACCGGCCAGATGAGTTATACACAGACTCAGTTAAACTATCTGTGTGTAACTAAGAAGCCAGATAAACTATATTTCTCTATCCCCATAAACAGTTTTTATTTGTAACCACCTATACAACGCATATTTACTCAAACACCTATACAACACACTGACTTATCCACCTCAACCACCCAGCACAGCAGAGTAATGCTGCAAGCAGATCACGTGCAAACGATGTCATTGTGACTGATGTAGCAAAGCTCTTTTTGTGCAAACACAAAACATATCACGTGCTCTGACCATTATGCACGCGGCTAGACACCATTTCCTAATAAGTAGGAGAGAACATCGGTGCTTCTAACAAGAAATGAATACTAAATTCCAACCACTCCTTGCCGTTAAACGGAGCTACGTACCAAACATTGCACAAATAGGGAAATTTATCCCTGATATTAGTTTTTCCAAAAGCAAAGACACTTTAACTTATGCCTTTATATACAAATATCTAAGAAATATGATGAGATGTACATGACTGTTGAGCCAGCCCAAGGAGTAATTGATAAGCCATATTAACTCCGCTACTTTATCGCTCCCACTTGCTTTATCAAGCCTGTGTTTCACGTGATGTTAAATCTGCAGCACGCCCTTTTTGTTTGCTTCTCACTTTTTCTCAGCCAAAATTTTTTTCATCAAGTGACTTTTACAGCGAAGTGAAAAATGCTTGTTAGGTTCTGAAATATTTCACTAGTTTGTTCACACAGCTGCATTCCTCAGTACCTCGATTCTGAGAAATAAACCCCAAGAGAGCCATATTATCTGCAGAATCTGACTTCAGCACGCAGAAAACTCAACACATACACTTAATGGCCAAAAGTTTTGGGAAACAGAGCAAAAAAACCTCTAAGAGCTCGAACAAGAAGAAGCAGAACAAAAAAAGCAGTGGAAGAGCATCAAGAAGTGCAACTCCCGAACCTTCTCCCGTTGCAGATTTGACTCATGCAACACAATCTGCTACAATCCAATCACCTATCACCAGCCCTGTTATTTCTCATGCTGAAAGTAGTGATGCGCTCTTATTTCCCGATAACAGTAATAAATTAAAACAGTTAAATACCGACATCAATAAAACTGACTGTAACGCCGAGCAAAGATGTGAGGAAAATGCCGAGAGCAGCAAAAAAAAGCATAAATGCAGTCAACCTGAAGAGAGCGAAGAGGTTGTCACAGAGATACAACAATTGGGTTCTTCTAGGGTAAAAGCGTCTGATTTTGAGTACCAGAACATCAAAAGAGACATGGAATCAGTTAAATCGCTTAGAAGCGTCAAGTCTCAATACGAAGATGTCACAAATGATATTCCTGGCCTGATTATCAATGATCTCTTATCTGGAGATGAACTTGGAGTAGTTCACGGGGATGGATCGTTGATCAACGACTTGGAAATAGGCAATGAAAACCAGACAAACTATGGATCGACTGTTGCTCCTGCAGCAAAATCAATCAACGCAGGGGATGCGTTGGAGCTGCCAGTCTACAAAAGAACCATAATCTTAATGTCCATGTACCTGGGTATTTTGCTTGCAGCTCTGGATGTGTCGATAATTTCGACCTTGCTTCCTCACATTGCTTCTGAGTTTAATGCTCTGGACAAGGTGACTCAAATAGTTACTGCGTATCTTCTGTCATCTGCCACTGTGCAACCTTTGTATGGGAAAATCAGTGATATTTATGGAAGAAAACCTGTTTTGATAATTTGTAACATTGTTTTTGCTACTGGATGCCTAATTTGTGGACAAAAAGATAACACTTTCAGACAACTTATCTGGGGTAGAATCTTGCAGGGTATTGGTGGTTCTGGACTAACATCTGTTGCCACAATAACTACCTCAGACTTGGTCAGCTTGAAGGAGAGAGCATTCTACCAAGGTATTGGAAACTTTTTCTATGCAATTGGTATTGCTTCAGGTGGTGTTATAGGTGGTATTTTAAACGATAAGTTTAACTGGAGATTTTCATTCACCATTCAAGTTCCGCTTTCTATATTGAGTTTGATTACTATAGTTATATTCATGAAGTTACCAAGCGGCACAAAGAAGTACACGGGACTGTCAAACTACCAAAAATTAAAAGCTATCGACTGGACTGGTTCTATTGTTTTGATGGCCTTTTTGTTCACCTTTTCCTATGGTGGAAGCTGGTACATTTACATATCCTCGTTACTTTTGTTGTTACTATTAGTCAAGATCGAAACCTCCTTAACATCAAAGGAACCAATTTTGCCAATACACTTTTTAAAAATCAAGTCCGTTTTTGGTGCTGCTTGGTCCAACTTCTTGGTAATGGCTACTTCTGTGGTTTGCATGTTCTACTTGCCAATGTATTGGACTACCATTTTGAACTTATCAACGACTGAAACTGGTTTGAGATTGACTCCAAATTTCTTTTCCACTGCATTTGGTTCTTTAGGCGCTGGTATCTATATGAAAAAAACAGGTAAATACTATAACTTCTTGATGGCTTTCTGTGTAGTAGGTGTATTGGGATGTTTGAGATTGATTTTCATTACACCCAACATTGCTGTTTGGCAGCAATACTTGTGTCTAGTTGTTCCCGGGTTTGCAATGTCTGTCATGATAACTATTAACTTATTGATCATGATTGCTGCCGTTCCTCCCGAAGACCAGGCTGCCTGCACTTCTATTTCCTACGCATTTAGATCCACTGGTTCTACTGTTGGTATATCATTGGCTGGTTTGATTTTCAGCAAGAAATTGCACTCTCAGTTGTTAACGAGAGTTTTGCCATATGCCAGTGATGATCATCCAAAGGATTACTTGCTGAAGATTATTGCTAGTGCTGAAAAGAGTAGTGATTTCCTCAAAACTGCTCCTGAGTGGATTAAGCCTGTCTTAAAAACTTGCTTCCATTATGCTTTGAAAAATACCTTTATTTTTACTTTTGTCACGTTTTTATTAAGTGCCTTATTTGTTAGTATTTGTGATGAGTATCAGTTATTTACAAACTAATCAGGTTCTGCAAGCACCTGCTTATCCTATATATTAACCAATATACTTTTGATCATTCCTTTAACTGTTGCTATTTAGGTCACATGACTCTTTGCAGCACTTGCTTTGGCTTTCTGCCTTTAACGCGAAAAACCACAGAAGTCGCCAAACAGATTTGATCTCAAGTAACAAATGTTGAGTGACGGATTCAGGAGAACAACGTAGAGCTATTCCCAAAATAGTGAATTTATAGCTGCCCTCCATTATTTATATATATATATATTCATATACTTTATTTTAATATTAAAATGAGTGATTATGAGGAGTGGATGAGAGGCCAAGTCAACGCTAATTCTAATGGGCTATTTGGCGATGAAAATGGCAAGATATACAATTATAGTGAAAACAATAGGCGACTGGTTTGCTATTTGTCAGAGATAAACCATATTACATCAAGAACTGTAGTAGAGCTTGAGGATATTCAGCAAAAAAACCAAAAAGAACTTCAAGAATCATTGCTAATTTTAGACAACGTTTCATCTATAAATCCAACATTAACTTGGCCTCCAGATCTTTTGGAGTTGAAGAACAACAAAAATCAAAACAAGATTGAACTTTCTTCTAACCCTTTGAATACAAAGGAAAATTTGCTTGTTCATGAGCAAGATATTTCCCATATAAAGAAGGAACATATGATTGGGAATGAGAATATTGGGAACAGCGAAAATGATGCGATGGTATTGAAGACGAAAACTTTTCTGTCAAGAAATGATAACAAATCAAATTCAAATATATCAATGGTGTCTAGAAGCAATTCTAATTTTAAAGAAGAAATGCCGATACTGTTTTCTAAAAAGGAAAGTTTGACAATCCCCAATAAAAAAACGTCAATAAAATCAGGTCAAAAAAGCATTAATGACATTTCTTCTCCTGACCAAAATTCTAGTGGCTTAAGCAGCAACAAGTTAGCGATTGCTTCAAGTGTTATTGTAAGGAAAACCTCCTTATCTAATCTAGAAACAAACAACGGAGGACAATACTTCAAAACCAAGTCAAATAGAACAAGTCAATATTTTAAGCCTCTTCCTGTTCGATCTATAAATGAGAATCAAAACAAAAACAGACCTCATCTGTACACTATGAATGAAGAAGATAAGCAAAGCCCATTTTTAATAGGTTCTTTGGAAAAGAACAAAATGTTACCCAAGAAGTCATTTGCCGAAACTCACAAAGCACAGGATAGAATCACCAATGTCAAAGAATCATTAGTGGGGGGTGTAATACCTTCATTGAAAAGTCTCCCCACAATTTCTAAGAAATCTGTTAAAATAGAAGCTGTTAAAAGCAAGCTTTTGGAGAAAAAACTATCCTTGGTAGCATCTAAGCCAACTGGAGTTGTCCCTAAAGTTTCATCGCCAAATGTTTTTGATAGATTGACGTCAATAGGAACTAAGTCTTCGATAAATAAAAACAATGCACCAAAAGCTTCTGAAAATAGAATATCCCCTGTAAGAATTGCTAAGTCACCTATAAATGGGAAACAAAGAAGAATTAATGTCACTCCCCAAAAAGTAATTGAGGCCAAAATTAAACGAACACCAGTTAGAAATGCAAAAATAAGTCCTGTGAATGTAAAGAATAACCAGAATTTTGGTTCGGATCTATCTTTTTCTACACCTAAACTTGCCAATTCGACTTCAAACAAAAAGTTGTCTGAAAGAAAGAACCAACTATGGAATATCTCTCCATTAAAGCATAATACAATTCAAAAAAGACAGCTTTATCAACAACAATGGCGGAAACCTGAGAAGACTTCTGTTGTTGAGCTGAACAAAGATCAAAATATTTTATCAAGCAATCAAAAAAAGATTGTAAGCAGAGCTTCCAAACAAATTTCTAAAGCTGACTCGACAAATGTTGAAGAAATTCATCTTGGTTCGGAAGATTTGGAAGATAAAGATGAGTCTAACTTTCAATCACCGGCTAAACTTAACTCTGTTTTACATGATATAGACTTCAAAGATCATAGAAGAAGAATTGGCAACTCGCCAACAAAGGGTATTGACGAAACTCTACCAGAGATAAACTCAGACTCTGAGCCTGAAGAAGGCCTGCAAAAAAAGCAACAAAAACATTTACAGCCATGGGCTACGGAGAGTTCTTTATTGTCTTTGATTAGACAACAACAGCGTGATAAAACGAAAGACCCTTTTAAGATATTTGGTCCTATAGATGACGTTGAAAAATTGGACACGCTGCTTAAATAAATTTCATATATGTAAATCAATACTCAGTTTGCGTTTGAAGCAATTTTGCTAGATTGCTTACAAAGCTCTTTTTTCCAAGCATTCTTTCTTATCCCACTTCTTAATCCAGGCAGTGTCGTTTTTTGGTGCTAGATAGATTCTCAAACTGCTGTCTAGCATTGGAATTTTTGGAGTTTCGTTTTTAAATATTTCGCTAATAGTCCACTGTTTGTTCATCTTAACTAAACCTCCTTCTTTTGTTTCCATGTACATATTTACTTGTTTGCCGTTGTTTTGTGGATCCAAAAATAGGTATTGCGGATTCTCAATGTAAAACTCCTGAGGTCTTTGTAGTAATTGCTGAATAACTTCTTGTCCAGTACTCAATTCACCCACTTCAGCTACAAAATCCAATTCACTGATAGTTGGATATAAAACCAAACATGGCATGATTAACTGGGAGTCAACAACATCTTTCTCTTCCAGGTGGAGTTTTGACAATTCGAAAAATTCATTTTTCTCTTTACTGTTAATGTTTTCAATCAGTCTAATATCTAGGCAGGCTTCTAATAAATCCTTTTTCCTTTGCTGCTCTTTAACTATAGCCAGTTTTTTCATCTCGTTAGCAAGAATTTCTTCCTCTTTAAGGCTAATATTGTTCAACAGTTGCAATAATGACTTGTTGCTTTTATCTATAAGTAACCCAAAGGTGGCTGATGCCTTAGCTTCATCGTATTTTTTCAATAAGAAATATGCCTTAGCTATTCTGTAGTAGGCTTTGATACTCTTGCTGTCGATTTCTAAAGCTTTTCTGCAGTGAGTGATACATTTTTTATAGTTTTTAAGCTCTAGTTCACAAGCTGCAACATTAATCAAAACAGTCGCTTTAAGAGCTTTAAACTCCTCCATTTTAAAAGGCTCTGCTTCTTCATCAATTTCAACTGCCTCGTTGTCAGGATCATAGGAGTCTGCATCGATGAGTAAACCGTCATCATAAAACTTTCTAGCATCCTTGTAGTTTCTCAATTGAAACTGCTCATTACCCTGTGTTTTAAAGTTCAGTAGCATCTCAGTAGGGTTTCCTTCATAATTCATTGCTTTTAACGCTTCTAAAGCATCAAAAGTCTCTCCACCTTCTTCTTCTGGCAAAGAATTCATGAAGAAAGGCATTTTGTTCAGTTCAGTTAAAACTTCGGCTGGTGTTTTGTTTTGAAACTCCGCCAATTGAGGTGGCAAAGCCGGTTCACCTGGTTTTGGAACATAGCGTTCAAGTTTAGGAGCATTTACGGCCATAGCAGATCAAAAAGTATATTATAAATGTTGTTTTTGGGGCT
Organism: Hanseniaspora mollemarum; assembly: GCA_019649515.1. Taxonomy (NCBI): domain Eukaryota; kingdom Fungi; phylum Ascomycota; class Saccharomycetes; order Saccharomycodales; family Saccharomycodaceae; genus Hanseniaspora; species Hanseniaspora mollemarum. The sequence continues at coordinate 57,794 of JABFEO010000006.1, read as the reverse complement.
TCTTCTTTCTTCACCATTTGCAAAAGTTCTCGATGAGCTTTTCTTTTTCTGCTTATTGCCGTTTTAGGCTTATTTCCGAAACAGAAAAGCTTTTATTAAATAAAAAAATAAATGAATAATAAGCAATGCGCAGTGCAAAACAGAGCTGCAAATATATAGAGGACTATTATTTTATAACTTTTCCATAAATCTATTTCATATAATTTTCATAACCAACTGGCTTTTTCAAACCAGTTGCATCATAATATTGGATACCACAACTGTAGCTCTCAAAAGTAAAATCAGAATTCTGGTCACAGTCACATTTGCTTTTTAAGTAAACCGCATCATCAATTGGACAATGTGTGTATGGAGGATGATGGTAGGCAATGGTGTCAAAAAACTTAACACTACTTTGAGGTAAAAACAAAGCAGCAGCAATTGAGTGGATTGGAGCATCACCTGCTCTTTCATAAAAGAAAATGCCAGTTTTATCCAAGTACTCAACATACAGCTGATACTGCAAACTTCTATAAAAATTCAGGTTAACAATTTCAAAGTTAGACCAAAAATGGCATTGGTTGTAAAGGTCACCGTCGTTGTCACTGATAAATTTAATCAAATTGTCGTTGTTCAAAAAATGAGGTCTTTGTTGGATGAAATTCTTTGTAGCAGGCCATAAGTTTGGAATGGTGGATTCGTATTCGTGAAGAGAGATGGAAAATCCGTAAACCATTTTGTTGCTGTTCATGTATTCAAAAACGTCATAGTCCATGTCACAGAAAATACCAGTGTCAGGTTCAATTCTCCAGTAGTAGTCGAATTGGTCCATGATTGGGTGTTGATAGAACCATTTAGAATTGAATCTGCACATGTGCCTATAAGATTCCGAGTCTCCATATATTATATCTTTCATTGCCACTCTAGTTTTAGCAGCTTCATCTAAATCAATGAAATCAGGGTAAGACCACATTTCCTTTGGCAGCTGTATGAAATGCACTTCACTATTGGGGTTTATGATATTTATAATTTTTTTTTTGAAGACTTTGTCAAAGGGCTGGTCGTTGAAGAAGACATATGAGTAGTTATAGTTTTTGTTGAATCTATCTTCGATCTTTCTGATAGTAGGCAAAATTGAGTAAAGATCCTCATTTCTAAGCAGCGACATGAAACAGGCCTTCATAGGACTTGTCTTTAGCTGTTCTTCAGTTTTGAACATTTTTGAAAAGTCCTTTGTGATGTCTAGGAGATTGTCAAATGACTTCATTTCTTTTTCATCAAACATATCTTCAAACGAGGAGTCTGATTTAGTAGGATACAGCAGTTTAGGAGATTCCCCTTCTTCCTGTGAAACAGAATATACATAATAGATAGGAGTAAACAATCCCTTCCAAATCGTCTCCACATTTTTCCTGAAAGTGGTCCCATAGTCATATCCGTACTTGATTGCTGAAGCGTTATCATTTTCATCCTTTAAAAGCTCTTTTTCAATGAAATCTTCACTTGCCAAGGTTTCACTCGTCACTAACTTATCACTTCCCCATTTAACTAAGTTACTAGGGATTTTTAGAAAATCGGTAACTCCTGCATCCTTAAAAGAGTTCTTAATATCCTCGAATGTTTCTTTAACTTGGGCAGATGCGGCTATATCGGAGCCATGATTCATCGAAGTTGCTAATATCAAAAATATTATTACAGCGCATAAAACAATTGAGACTAAGATTTTATACACCTTTCTGTGAACACGCACAGCTACCATTTCTAAATCAGCTCTTAAAACTCTTTTTAAACTCCTTTTTCGTTTGGTCAAATTACTGAAATATTCAAGGCAGATATCAACAACAGACAACTGCTAAACGAAAACGGTATCAATTCAACTTAGCTTGGCCACTAAATTTGAATTATTTTGATATAAATTTTTTTATTTATACCTCTGCATTAAGTGTCTTCTGAAAATGTGTCTATATTTAAAATAAACAAAAACGACTCAGTTCTAAAAATAGTCACGTTTTGAAGTTTTTGTGCAATGTCACATGACTGATGTGCTTGCCTTCCATCCCGCTGGTTGGCAATGCGGGCCGTTCAAGCATCTGAGCCAACAATTTCAAAGATCAGCTTCCCCTAAGTTTTAAGACCAAAACAGTAATAATGGGTGATGCGCAATAAAAATAAAACTTGGTTTCAACTGGATTCCACATGCAGCGTTCTTTGCCTTACTTATGCCTCCGAGACGTGAACTATTATGCATTATATAGACATATCTCTTATCTCCGCGTGGAATACCGGTCTTTAATATCCTATGGATTTGGCAACAAAATACACCAAAGAGGAGCACTAAAATAAGGACGATGGTTCAAAAAAACCTTAATAGCTGTACAAGTCGTTTCAAGTTACTCAAGAAAACACTTGAAAAACCAACAAAGGACTTATAAACAATCGTCAAGAAATGTTAAGAAATTTTGCTTCTAAAAGATTTGCCTCTACTTTGAAGGCCTTCCAAACGGAATTAGCTCCACCACCAGCTGCTTCCTACTCTCAAGCAATAAAAGTTAATAACTTGATCTATGTATCTGGTCAAATCCCAATGACCCCAGACAACAAGCCAGTTCAAGGTGATATTAAGATCAAGGCTGAACAAGTTATTTCTAACATTAATGAAATTTTGAAAGTCTCCAACTCTGATTTACACCACATTGTTAAAGTAAACATATTTTTGACTGATATGAAAAACTTCGGTGACTTTAACTCTGTTTACGCCAAATACTTTTCTGAACACAAGCCTGCCAGATCCTGCGTTGCTGTTAAAGAATTGCCATTAGGCGTAGACTTGGAAGTTGAAGTTGTTGCTGTCGAAAGAGATTAATGTTTCAAAAAGAGCCCACTACAGCGAAACAAATGTCAATGATATTCTGTGAATGCTCTGTTTTTCTGCATAGTGCCGAAATCAAATACTTGAAATGTTTTATGAAAATTCATGTCCATGCAAAAAGAAAAGTGTTAACTTCAATTAGCATTGTTAATAATTTGTATTTACTTTGTATATAATAGTGCCATATGTACTCTAAACAACATTTACGAAGGCAATCATTGACGCTAATAACCCTTTAGCACGATTCCTTGCACGATATGAACCTAGTTTTTGTAATAAAAAAAAAGTTTTTGTGCTATATTTTTTATTTTTCTGCCTATGCTTTTTTTTCCAGGCTATTATTTTTTAGGCCGTACTATAATGTTTTTTTTTTAATTTTTTAATTTGATTCTCAAAAATTTCGGAGGCCTGAAAAAAATCAAATCTGTTCTGTTACGCTGATTTAGGTCTTTGTTCACCTTCACTACTAGCAAAAGGTATCTAACAACTGAAATAGACGGATGGTATTATAATAAAAGTAGTAAAAACCACACAAATTATAACCTATAATAATGGCTCAACGTGTTACCTACAGAAGAAGAAATCCATGTATGTATATTTGTTTTTAGGAGAAAGAAGAACCATTGATTTAACAAGACGGTGATAGATTTGGTGAAATTCGAGAATGACATCTTTTTAATATAGATTAATGCTTGGCAAAGGAGTATATTAGAATTAAGAATTAGCTTTTAATGCTTTGGAGAATAAAAGTTTTGCTGAATGATAAGACGATAATGCTACGCATGTGTATTGAGATGCCGTGACAAAAACTTTCATTAATTATCAATAAAACGCAACATACTCATCTGGACGAATGAAAGAATGACATAAAGGAGTTATATCAATAAAAAGTTTACGAAGGACGATGTTTACAGTGATAATAAAAAATGATGCAAGATGAAGCTCAAAGCGGAATGATCTAACACTTGATGACATCTGAATGAACTGAAAGAACTTGGCAGCTAAGACCAACAATAGGAGCGTTTCAATTTTGTTTCAAACTACAAATCCTGCTTTTAAATCATAAATGGAAACTGGGAGCCAGAAGTAATTTACTAACAACTATTTTTTTATCAAAAACAAAACGAATAATTTTTATAACAGACAACACCAAGTCTAACCAAATCAAGGTTGTCAAGACTCCAGGTGGTGTTTTAAGAGCTCAACATTTAAAGAAGGCTGCCACCAGACCAAAATGTGGTGACTGTGGTATTGCTTTACCAGGTGTTGCTGCTTTGAGACCAAGAGAATACGCTACTATCTCCAAGACCAAGAAGCACGTTTCCAGAGCTTACGGTGGTTCCAGATGTGCCAACTGTGTCAAGGAAAGAATTGTCAGAGCTTTCTTGATTGAAGAACAAAAGATTGTTAAGAAGTTAGTTAAGGATGCTGCCAAGAAATAGATTTATTGATTAGGACCAGGAATTCTTTTTATACACAATATCATAACTTAGTAACAAAACACCCCTTTCAATGTATTTGTCAAATTTAATATATACGCATAATATATATGAGTCTTTTACTCAAAAGAGATTATTTGCAAAGGACATGCAATCAAAAACATAAATCCTAACTAGTGCTGATGAACAGCAGAGAAAAGTGATTATTTCAGGCTATACCAGCAGAATTAATCTGCTTTTTAGCGCTTAAATTAAACTAATCGTTTCTCAACTGTTGTGGGCCATTTCCGCATGCAGTAATAATAGTAGTTCGGCAGCTAGAAGCCTATATACTAATTGAAGCAGAAAGTGAAATTTATTTTATGTGGGCTAGCATCTTTCATTACAAGCTTTCTCTGTACGCCAAATCATTTGTGCTCCGAAAAAAAACCAATAGTCTAAAAAAAGAAAAACCTTAAGGTAACAACACCAAATCAGATTTATTAGAACTCGAGATTCCCTTTCCTAAGTTTTGATAGTGAAGCAGATATTTAGGCAAACGAGCACTTTTACTGTTGAATTTCTTATAGTAAAGTTTGAGAGAAAAAGAAGAAAAAGCGAACTGCTAATCAGCATATACTTCTAGGCACCAAAAATAGAATTTGGCGGATTCAACTATAACAGGTCGCTATGTCAACTTCCACCTCAACATCCAAAAATACTGCAAAAACGTCTACTAGCAACAAACAACAGCAGACTTTTGAAGAGGAACTCGATAATTTGGATATTCAAGCATTGGATTTTTCCATCGACGACTTTGTAAACCACGAAGACGATCTTCATACAAATAATGACAACAGCAACTATGAAATGCATTCCTTGAGGAACTCTGTTAGCAGGTCATCTCTGCTAAGCTATTCATCGCAAAAAAGGATCTTTAACAAGGTAAACAATAATTCAAACACTCTTTTTGGAAAATTTGTGGCTGTTTTTTCCAACAGAAATAATAGCACAAACAGGCTAAACTTGGATAACAGCAATCAGACAGTTGACGACATATATACTGCACCAACAAATGAAAGAGAAGTGAGACCATTGACAACTCCTGTTTTGGACTATAAGAGATATCCGAGCAACTCAATCATGAACAACAAATACAATGCTGTTACTTTCATCCCGATAATTCTTTATGAACAGTTCAAGTTTTTTTTCAACCTCTACTTTCTATTGGTTGCTTTATCACAGGCGATTCCACAACTGAGAATTGGATATTTGTCGTCATATGTTGTACCCTTGGTCTTTGTTTTATCAATAACGATGGGTAAAGAGGCTCTTGATGATCTCCAAAGACGTCGAAGAGATAAAGAGCAAAACAATGAATTATTTGAAGTTTTAAACATAAACACGGAAACTGAAACATCTACTCTGAAGCCAAGTTGCCTTTTGAAAGTTGGTGAAATTGTCAAGTTAAACAAAGGTGATAGGGTACCTGCAGACTTGCTTTTGCTTCAAACTGAAGATTTGACTGGAGAAGTTTTCATTAAAACTGATCAATTAGATGGAGAGACTGATTGGAAATTAAGAACCAGTACCAATTTAACACAGACTGAAAGCTTATTAAAAATCATTCAAAAAACATCTATTATCTGTGAACCTCCTAGTAAAGACATCTATAAGTTTGAAGGTAAATTAGTGTTTGGTGAGAATTCAAGCACATCTTTATCATGTGATAATACACTATGGGCCAATACAATCATAGCATCTCAAGGATTGGTTTATGGTATTGTAATTTTTACTGGTAGTGAAACAAGACAACAAATGAACACCACATCTCCAACTGTCAAAACAGGACTGCTAGAATTAGAAATCAATAAAGTTTCCAAGCTACTGTGTTTAACAGTTTTTGTTCTATCTATCATATTGGTTTTATTAAAAGGGCTAAATAATTCAAGTTGGTATTTAGATATTATGAGATATTTGATTTTATTTTCTACAATTATACCGGTTTCCTTGAGGGTCAATTTAGACCTTGGTAAATCTGTTTATTCTTATCAGATAGAAAAAGACGAAGAGATTCAGGACACTGTCGTAAGAACTTCCACCATTCCAGAAGATTTAGGCAGAATATCTTACTTGCTATCTGATAAGACTGGAACTTTGACACAAAATGATATGGAGATGAAAAAATTGCAACTTGGAGATAAATCGTATCCTTTTGATTCTTTTAATCTTATAGAAGAAGAGCTTAAGAAAATTCAAGATATTAATAAACTTAAATCTAGTAATAAACTAGTAGATACTATTTTGACCTTGGCCTTATGCCACAATGTTACTCCAACATTTGAAGATCATAGCGATACATCTTTCATTTCTTATCAAGCAGCTTCTCCTGACGAAATTGCTATAGTTAAATTTTGTGAAGCTGTGGGCCTTTCTTTAATTAAGAGAGACAGATTTAAAATTACTTTGCTACATAAAGCCACAAATACCACTTTAACTTACAATATGTTGTATACTTTTCCTTTTAACTCTGATACCAAGAGAATGGGTATCATAGTAAAAAATGAAGCAACCCAAAGAATTACCTTTTTAGAGAAAGGAGCTGATTCTGTTATGGCCAACATTGTCTGCTACAATGAATGGCTCGAAGAAGAGGTTGACAACTTGGCAAGAGAGGGACTAAGAACTTTAGTAATTGCAAAAAAAGAGCTATCTAAACAAGAGTTCGATATTTTCGATAATGAATACAAAGCTGCCTCTTTGTCAATGATTAATAGAGACAAATTGCTTTTAAAAACTATTTCACAACATTTAGAGGATAATTTGGACCTATTAGCATTGACCGGGGTTGAGGATAAGTTGCAGGATGATGTTAAAACATCAATTGAAACTTTGAGAAATGCTGGCATTAAAATCTGGATGCTAACTGGAGACAAAGTTGAAACAGCTAAATGTGTTTCTATTAGTTGTAGATTAATTTCAAGAGGACAACAGCTACATCGAGTGGAAAAACAATCCTACGATGAAAACAATGCAAATGAAATTTTGGCAAAATTGGATTATATTAAATTTGATAAAAATAGTGTATTGATAATTGATGGTGAAAGTTTGGCTACCTATTTAACTTATTTCAAACTTGAGTTTTTTAAGGCATGCATTGAGTTGCCAGCTGTTGTATGTTGCAGATGCACTCCTCAACAAAAGGCCGACATTGCTTACATGATTAGAGAATTCACAGGTAAAAGGGTATGCTGTATTGGTGACGGTGGTAATGATGTATCTATGATCCAAGCAGCAGACGTTGGTATTGGAATAGTTGGAAAGGAAGGAAAACAAGCTTCTTTAGCTGCTGATTTTTCGATTACTCAGTTTTCATATTTAACAAAGTTGCTTTTATGGCATGGAAGAAACTCTTATAAAAGATCTTCAAAATTGGCTCAATTTGTTATTCATAGGGGACTAGTAATATCAATTTGTCAAGCAATTTACTCTATAAGCTCAAAATTTGAGCCCTTGGCTCTTTATCAAGGATTTTTAATGGTTGGCTATTCTACTTGTTACACAATGTTGCCTGTTTTTTCTTTGGCTTTTGATTTTGATATCAATTATAAATTATGCAATTTGTATCCAGAATTATACCAAGACTTAATACTAGGGAAATCTTTAAATAGCAGAACATTTTATGGATGGTGCTTTTTGTCATTGTACCAAGGAATTGTGATTCAAGGAATTTCTCAAAAATTCACCAGTTTAAACAACTATGATTTCACTAAAATGGTGGCAATTAGTTTTATTACTTTAGTATTGAATGAGATGATAATGGCTGGTTTGGAAATCAGAACTTGGCAGAAAATTATGACTTATTCACAGGTTTCTACTGCTGCTTTTTTCTTTATCTCAATTCCATTTCTATCAGAATACTTTGATCTTTCTTACGTTGGCTCATTTCAGTTTTTCCCAGAGCTGATTTTTATTTTAGCTCTGAGTATTTTGCCGGTCTGGATTATAAGAACAATTTATAGAAGATGGAATTTGCCAAGCTACGTTAAAGTTCAACATTTTGCAGTTTGATTATAAAACAAACAATCAGTATTCATTCAAGTACAAATTTTTTAATAACTATATATTTAATATAAAGGTAAGATTGAAAACACAACAGTATGTTTATTTCTAGCAATCAGACTCAGAACTGTTGGGTGAAGTATTAGTATTGTTAGGTGGCATTCTCATGTAAGAAGAATCACTTTTTTTCAATAATATACCATTGTGTATAGTTCTTCTATCCGATTCATCGTTATTTTCAAAAATATCTTCATATATTTCTTTTTCATGAAATCTGTTCTTTGATCTTGGCTTTTGAAAATCTTGGGAGTTGGCAAATGGTATACTAGTATGAATCATATTTAGTGCAGAGCTTGCTCTTCTGAAACGTTTAGGAATCATAACAGACGTTTCTAATGCATCATTATCTCTCATGAAACTGCCACTGTTTTTCAAAACGGACGGATTATTTGAATAATAACGTGTAACCTCTTCCATCAAAGAAAGTTGTTCTTGCAATTCATTTACTGCTTCATAATCCGAGCCGACATTTGATACATTAGCAATATGACCAAAAGCATCTTCTCCAAATGCTGCGTTTTTCTTTTTTTGAAATCCAATTTGATAAGGTAATTTCATATGATCAATACTAATATTGTATAAAGTAACATTAATAACCTGAAGATTTTCAATTCTAATAATTATCCAAATAAAACGTCTGAATAATTCCATGAAAGCCATAAAAATAGATGTCATTGCATTCTGTTGAATGCTCTTGGGAAAAATAAAATAGGCTACCCAACTGAATCTAAGTATAAAGTCTTCAACAATAGCAAAGTAATAAAATGATTTTTCTTTCCAGGAATCGTACTTGTTAGTCTCCCAATTCTTACTTTTGCACAAAAGCAGAGTCTTTCTTAAACCAAAAGTGTTTTTTTCCCAAGACTGAAGTAAACTAAAGTCTATAACAATGTCCCAAACAGCTGTTGCCAAAGAGTTAAGTGTTGCAATTACAATAAAGACATACTTCACATTTTCATTCAATGGATTCAATCTGTAAACCATTAATCCCAAGAAGAATACAGCTCCCAAGGCATATTTGAATCCATTGGGCACATGCGGAAACCAATCACCAGAGTCTAGGAATCTTCTAAAACACTGTAAAGCTCTAAGCCAATTAGGAATTGCTGATAAGATACCCATTGTATAAGACCTAGAAGAAGAGCACTGAGAGTAATCACCTTTTGTAGAACAATAATCGTAACAGTAAATTAAAAACAAGTTTGTAAAAGAGTAACCTACAGAACAGAAAATATCACCCAAAAAAAAATCTGTAAATTCGACTGGATACCAGAAAGCACCAAAAAGTCTAATAAAGGGAGTTAGAAGCCACATCGTAGAGTGCCTATTGGAACTTTCCAAGTCCTCAGTATTTTTGCTTTTATCCAAAAAGGGGTAAACCCACTCAGGCTTTGAAAAAACTAATGGAATAACACCAAAAATAAAGATGCTGCAATAAGGTTCTAACATACCATTTTGACTTAAAGATCCCATGGAAAGCAAACAACAACTTAATAAAATTAGTGATATGAGCAGTAAATTTCGAGAGATATCAGTGTTACTAAAATCATTGTAAAAATTGGTTAAAACACCAAACTGATTTAACTTTAGAGGTTTTATTTCACCAAACATAATAAACTTGTAGTTAATCTTGAAATGAAACCAAATATAGCAGTTTAATTGATAAAGAAGAGCCATTAGTACTATTAAGTAAAACCCACCCCAAATTGGCAATAGAATTTTATGCTGTACTGAGTCTACAGCCTCAATGGTTAACCCATAATGCAAAGTTTTGATAATAATTGCGACTGAAAGCCCTATTTGAATACCTGAAATAAACAGTTCTTTGAACGTTAAATTGAATTTATGCACCATAAACTCACTGAAGTGATTGTTCATTATGTTATTACTCTGCTTTAAAAATATTCTTCTTTTCTTTGAGTCTTCTTTATCAAGGGCCAGTGTTGTTGTATAGTGATGGGATAATATATTAATCGCTTCATGTAGCTTAGAAGAAAACTCCGGTTTATCTGAAGGTTTATTGTCTTCTAATATATCACTATGCCCATCATCATATTTTTCCAATAGCAAATCTCGACACATATCAGAATTTCCAATTAGAAACTTTTTGATACTAGAAGATTCATGCATTCCTAGCCTTTTGTCAAACTTTTTCACAATCTTAATGATTGCCTGAATGTTAGTGTTCCTGTACATTTCAAGCTTTTGCAACAGAGCAATCAGCTCATAAGTAGAGTCCGACAAAAGCTTATTGATCTTTTCCCAATTCCATATCCATTCAGTCTTGATGCTCATAATGTTTGTTCCCTCATCATTGTCTAAATTCGCATCATCAAACAGATGTATTGTACTGACGCCTTGGAGACTCAGGTTTGATAGTAATGGCTTGTTTTCGTCTTTGTTTTTATTTTTTTTGTTTCTAAAGTGATCAAAGTTGTCAAGAGTTGGCAGCGACGGCAAAACGTCGTACTTGTCTAACCACAAGAGAGTTCTATTCACCAACGAGTGGTCACTGCGTGATAGGCTGCTTGAATTGTCATCATCAGCCTGATTAGCAAAAATAAAACCATCACGTGACTCGTTGGTTGACCCGTACTGCTCTCCCGCTTTAATCTTGTGCGCGTTTATGTACTCCTCTCTCTCCTTCATCATAATAGTGTATATTTTGATTTGCAGTAATATTGATCCAACACTAGAATAGTGCTCTTTAATAAAAAAATCCTCAACCAACTCCACTTTTCCGTGCTCCTCGGTTTCTTCGCTTGTGAATGTGTCTTCGGTTAGCTTTTGGTGTCCGAGCAAGGCTTCAACCTCGTCTTTGTAGAAACTTTCACATTTTTCGTACTCTCCATTCAGCACCCAGTCATGAAGAAACAACTTTGTGACGTCAAGATCATCGTTTTCAAGTCTCCAATTTACGTATTGCTTAATAAGCTTCTTCCCTCTTTTATAGTTGAGATACTTATCTTCCCATTCAGGTATACTGGTTTCCCTCAAGTGCTCAGAAAACTTCATAATTAAGCTTTTATAGAGGGCTGACACCAATGATTGACTTGGTCCCTTTTGACAGCTTTTTTTCTCATTTGATAAGTATAATTCCTTCGACATATCCTCTGACATTTTTGTTTAGATGAAACATTTTATTTATGTCATATGATCTGTTTCAATTGAAGCAACGGAAAAAAGAGCAGCAGAAATATTAACAAGAAACACATGTCTTTTTTTTAATGGTACTTCCCGAAAGGGGAATTTACGATAAAAATGTAAAATGGGTGTAATAAGAAGCAAAACAAATATTGCTATTGTTAAACACAAGGATAAAACTTATGGTAGAAAGACAGAAAATAAATAAAAAATGTGGCCAGATAAACAAAATTTCAAGGAATTTTTTGTTTTTTAGCCATAGCTTTCAAAAAAATCTTGAAGGTAAAACTGAACTGACGTTGAAGATACATGTTCAAAGAAAATTGGGGCACGTGATAAAACGTTTAATCATTAAGACCCACAGGTAACACTACCAAAAAGCGTACATTATAATGTGGTTATCAAATATAATTAAGATTACAATTTTAGAAACAGTGCAAGACACGAACAAGTTGGCTGGCACATCAGAGGATCAAAACGGCCTAAAACGCGTTTTTGTGAAGTTGATTCAAACTACTACATCATAACAGAACCCACACGCTGCAAGTTTTTTACTTTGTATTTCTGCTGTATGCAGATGGGTTGTTGAATCATATTCTGTGTGAAAGACAGCATCAAGCTTGTTTTTACAAATTACTAGAAAAAAAGAAAAAGTATAGATACATAGAAATAAAATTACTATTATTAATTAAGGATCAGTTAGATTTTACAGTTGGAAACATGGTGCTTCATATTATCAGTTCTAGCAAACCTTTTGCCACACTTTTCACACTTATATGGTTTGATTTTCATGTGAACAGAATTGATATGCCTGACAAGATGATCTTTTCTATTGAAACTTATTTTTTTGCCATTGTTATTAATAAACACAGAATTACCAGAATCAGGCTTTATTTTTTGCAAATCAAATGAATCAAGATTGTCATCATCAGAAGAACAGTATGGACATGTATAAGTCGAGTCAGATTTTTTAGTTGGTTTTCTGCCTCTGATTTTTTGCCCTGTTTGAATGGATGGAGAACTGGCCAGACTGGATGAACCATTGTGAGATGAAAATGCATTAATTTGTGAAATAGGCGTGGCAGTTTGTTCTAAAACCATTGGAGAATTAGTGGACATCGTTGTTCCTGGAGTCATTTTTGATTTTGGAGTATTATTATAGTTTGCTGAGACCTTTGGTGAAGGATCTTCTATTCCATCTGACTGTCGTAGATTACTGAAAAAATTATTACTAATGAAACTTGTAGCTCCACTGCTACTATTCGACGGTTTGGGGGATAAAGTTTTGTTTTTTGCTGGCTTTTTGGATTTGTATGATTTGTATACATGGAAGGAAGCAGGTGCATTTACATCCAAAATAATCTTCTTTGAACGTTGTTGTTGAGTCAAAATATCCATCATATTTTCTGATTGCTCCTCCTTGGGTAAAAACCTTTCCCCGCTCTCATACATGGCTTGTAGGTTTACCAAGTTTTGCTGTTGCTGTTTGATCATTTCCTGTTGTTTCCTTTGCTCGTCAATTAATATTGCTTGTATCTTTAAGTGCAAAGGCTCTACATTTACCCCAGCTGAAGAGATTAAGTAAGGGTTTTCGAGTTTTTGCTCATCCATTACATCAATGAAAGACTTAATAAGGCTTTGCTGTTGACCATGTGATTGATTGTAAAGTTGGGTAAGTTGATCAAAAGAAAAGTTTGCATGAATGACATCCTCAAAAAATCTAACTTGTTCCATAGCGTTTTTTTGAGTCGACATAATCATATCATTTAATTGAGATATGTTGTTTTGAATCTTTGCTGTTTCCTCTTCCAGAGAAGTTTTATCATTCGATTGATTCAATTGAAACTTTTTCAAAATAGACTTGTATTTACTCTTCTTGGATCCATCATTATTGTGCTTTTTATAGGAGGGTGCTACTTTGCCTGCAGACGTATGATTAAATTGATTAAGCATACTAACAGCATTCCTATTGATAGATGAGGCATGGTAAGATGTTAAATGATTTTGTAAAACTCTTAACTGAACTGGATTAAAGTTATGTTTTTCCGAGATCTCAATGTACTTGGCATCGTACTCTCGCTCCTTTCTATCCTTCATGATTTGTTGCTTTAAATGCTCCGGTAATTTTTCTAGTTTGATTTTGGTTTTTGGATTAACTTGCAAGGCTGGGTTTGCCTTCAAAAGCTCTTTGATCCTCAATGTAGCATCTTCTTGTTGTTTTTTCAAATTATCTGCTCTTACCCTACTTGTGTGTTGTTGATACAAGTTCAATCTATCAAACGTAGAATAAGGATCGTTATCTGCATCCTGATCATCTTCCATATCTATATCAAACTGGTTCGAATAGGAGTTATTAATATAGTGTTCTGCTTTCTCATTCTCTGCTGCCGTGTTTAACAAATTAATCAACAACATCTGAAGTTCTTTTTCATCATCACCATACTCCTCATCCATATCATCAAGTTTTGCATTTTCATCCAATTCATTCTTGTTTTCATTATTCAAAGAGGTAAACAAAGGATTACCATTGGCATCCACAAGATAAAATTCACCATCAACTTCTGACAAATAGACACCAATTCCTGCGCTTGATTCAGACTCACTAAAAGTTGATGAGTTATTTTGAGCAGAAGATTCGGAATATCCTGTGACATCTTCAGCAGGATTCGAATCAATCGCAGAAACCATTATATGCCCTTCATCTGAGCCTGAGCCTTGCTGAAACATTAGCTCCACGCCTTCTTTGACACTTTCAAGTGCCATTTGGTTAGCTGCATTAGCGCCATGAGATGAAAAAGCCATGTTGTTTCTTCGCAGCTCATCATATTCCTCTTTCTGTTGCTGCAATTGAAGCATGTAATACTGTTGCGCTACTGCTAATTGTTCATGCTGCTGATTGAGTTCTGAGTTATCTTGGTGACTCTGATTTACAAATTGGTTGTAGCTGGCATTGGGATCTTTGAAGAACATATTTTTATATGCTGTAACCAATTCCGGTTCCACTTTTTGCTGGGTCTCAAACAGTAAATTTAAATTCTCTCTGTCCATTGTGATTTCATCGTTTCTGCTGTTTTCACTCAAATGAGGCACCAGCTGTAAATTTGGATCGTTCCCATTAGTCAGAATTGGGGTAAGGTCCCCGTTAAATTCCAGTGACCTTGCTTGGTGCCCCTCCAAGCCATCTGGCTGGGCATTTTCGTCTTTCAGCTGGTGTTTAGCAAAATCATCAAGGTAATAGTTAAGATCATAATCATCATATAAGTGGTAGCTCATTGGGTCGTTGGGCCTGTTTACAGGGGGATTTTTGGTGATGTTGCTATTGGAATTAACTCCTCCGTAGTTTTGATTCAACGCAACACTGTTGTTTGACTGAATGGGGGTTGTTTGACCAGGCGAAATATACCGATCAAGCTGCTGGTCATAGGATGAGTAAAGACTTTTCAAACTGTTCGGATAAATTTGGCCCTCTGATGTATTCTCGTTCATTTGAAACTGTAGTAAACAAGTCAGCGTCTGCTGCAACAATGTTTTGTTTATACAAACAAAACTCTTTAAACCAATATGGAGAGTGAAAAGTTACTAGTTTTCTAAAGGACAAAAAGAAACCTATGCCGAGGTTTTAGCGATATGATTCTTTAAGAAGGAAGGTCAGATCTAATATTAGAAACTTCGTGTTCGATGTTTGAATATGTGGTATTCTCCTTACTAATGTATATGCTTTAATATTTTTTGGTTTCCTTCTACAAAAGTGTTTTACAATAAATTCCTTGTTCAGAATCACAATAATGTCTTACCGAATGAAAGTAAACTAGCTCAAAATATTACAGACTCACTTTCGACTGAAAACGAGACTTTTCTTTTTCCATTTCTATGCAAAGACTTGCCGTTGCTTTTTCTCTAAGCGTAAAAATAAAACTATGCATAGCGAAAATCAACTGCTTTGTAGGACTTGAAATTTTGGCGAGCCAATATTGACTGGTAATACGGCTATTACAGAGTGCTAAAGTCCGATGACTGACCAGACGAGTCACCTGATATTTTACCGTGATAGTAATTGGTACCGTAGCAATATCTGGTTGGCACACCTGAGAGCAAAAATACTCCGTTACTATGGGTATTGCCTTTTACTAGTATATGGCATATACAGCAATCAACTAGTTTATAGCTCCAACTAAGAGTAAGGTTTAAGGAAGAGATCATACTGTGCATAACAAGGTAACCAAGTTATATTTGTCAGACATATTAGCTACCTGCAAGTCGGAGTTTAAAAGACAAACATTGAGAAGCCTCTCCTCGGTGAGGCAAAAATGCCGGGAGGAATTTTTCACAACTAGAGATTCCCAATGCGGCAAGGGCGGCAGAGGCTAAAAAACCCCGAGCCAAACAGCGAAATCCAGAGAGGCTTTATAAGACAGACAGCCTGCCTATTTTGGATAGGAGACAATGACCGACACGTGAAAGGACTTGGACTGATACCGAAGGGAGGTAGCAATGAGAGAGGAGGCTTGATCACATGCCATGTGAAGAGAGATGAGCAAAGATGGCTGTGATGGATTGGCTGGGAAGTGAGACAGGCTGTGGAGTGTCAAACTAACAGTGCAGATTATTGTATTTTTATTCTTTTCTATATAATATGTATGTCTTCTATAATTTAGAGCTGAAAGATTTTCCTTTTTTCGAACCACCTGTGGTTTCTATAATGTCGTAAATGGAAGGCAATCTAAAAGTAGCATCGTTTTTGTCAAAAACAGAATTCGAAGCTACTTTGTTGTTCAACAAGTTTTTTATTTTTGTGCCGTTTTCTACTAATTTGACCAAGCCTGCATCAATGAATGCTTGAAGAAGATCATTACACAAGTCCTCAACATCTTCAATACCTATAGATAGTCTTATAAGGTCTTCAGGAAATTCTCTTGCTTTTCTTGTTTCCTCGTCAATAGCAGCGTGCGACATTTTACAAGGTAGTGATATCAGACTGTTAATACAGCCAAAGGAAACAGTAACGTTAAATATCCTCAACAGTTTGCTAAAAACAATTCTTTCACTCAATCCTAAATCACCTGTTTGGAATGAGATGACTGATCCCGTACCTTTGTTGAAACTTTTGTGCAGCTCGTAGTCTTTGTGGTAATTCTCTAGACCTATGTATCTCACGATATCAATATTACACTTAGTTTTCAGCCATTTGGCTAACACAAAGGCGTTGTATTGCTGTTTAAATAGTCTAATTTCTAATGTTTTTAACCCCCTGATAAGCAACCAAGAATCAAATGGTGCTAGTCCATTACCTGTTGAGTTAATAACAAAGTAAATATCATCGCTTAGTTTTTTATTGGAACAGATGATCAGACCAGCCATCAAATCGTGGTGACCATTCAGATACTTGGTTCCGGATTCGTAAACAATATCAATGCCGAATTTTAGGGGGTTACAGTTTAAACCACTCATCATGGAATTGTCAACAATCAACAAAACCTTGGGATTAATTTTTTTTATTTCTTTAGCAATTAATGGCAAATTAACAACTTGCAACAATGGATTTGACGGTGATTCCAAAATAGCTGCACACAGTCTAGTTGAATATTTCTTGGCTGCTGACAAGACGTGATCCGTGTTTGAAGCATTTAAATGAATCACTTCAACAAAGTTTGATATAAATTTCACCAATCTTTGAGTCCCGCCATAGATGTCATCCCCCATTAACACAACAGGCTTTTCCTTAGTGGAATCAACTTTAATATTTGAAAGAATTGTAGCTTGAATGATAACCTGCAAAGCTGCCATACCTGTACTAACCGCAAATACATGCTCTCCCTTAGTGTTGTAAAGTTTTGCTACTTGTTCCTGTAAAACAGTTCTAGTAGGATTCCCACTTCTTGTGTAGTCATATGCGTTGGTGACTGGTTTGTCTGGATTTTGGTTTCCTTCATTATCCTTTTCTGATATTATTTTAAAGGTCGTTGTTTGATATAAAGGAGGATTGCTACTGGCATAGATATCCTTATTCAGGGTGTTCAAATTGGTAATATTAGTAGATGTATGAAATTCTGACATTTGTAGGAAATTTACTTGAGAATAGATTAATTTACCAAATCTAAGTCGAAGAACCAAAGAATTAGCTTTGAATTGCTTTGTTTGGTTTGCCGTAGATACTGTTTTGGTGCTCGATAATTACTACTTGTTTTGTATACTTCTTTTATACTTTATAGATTAAATATAGCAAGTTGATCTTATATCAAGAGCTAAAAAAAACTGTGGGAAGATTGTTAACCTCATATCTTTTGATTCTACTAGCAGCTTTAAGGCCGAATCATGTTAACCTTTAATTGAGTGCTTTAAGTCGCTACAAGAATCGGGCTTAAAAATATACAACAATCATGTGCTTATAATGCCGCCTCTCAGAGGAATCACAACAATTGTATTAGCCCTTTTTACAACCAGCAGCAGACTGAAATTGTAGGGTAAAAAAACTGTGGATTTTCCCAACACAGTTTTAATGGTGCGGCTGACACTGGGAAATATTTTTAATTATCAAAAATATATAGCTTCAAATTGTAATGAAAGCTGTAAAACATCTCACAATAATCTGCATTGTTATGGAAGTTACCCTAGAACCTGCTCAATAGCCCTAGCTGGAACCTCATGATCCTTTGTTAAATCTAAAACACTAGAAAGATCTCTCTTTTTCAAAGGAATATAGTCGAATAACCCCAAGTATTCCAATACAATTGAATCATTTTGACTTTGAAAATTTATACAGGAATTGTCTGTTAAGTCAATCAAACTTCTTTCACTAATTCTATAAGAGTTTTTCCTACAATATTGTTGTACAGATTTTATAAAATGATATGAGCCAGTGGTAATAAGTAATTTAAAACAAACTTCAGAGTAAGGAGCAACTTCAAAACTAAGTATTCTGCAAATTGTGTTTTTAGCCGACTCTTCTAACGTAAAAATTTCATCTTGCCTCTTTAATTTTGAGTTTTCTCCAACAAAAACACCGTTTGGAACTTCATTCTTAAAAAGATCGCTGCTTTTTTTAAACCAATCAGCATTGACCGAAGCACCAGCTCTTATTGTTTTAGATGAATTTTCAATGGCGTTAAAATTTTCAAGTTTCGTGAATTTACTCACATCTGCAGTGAAATTTCGTTTTACACAATTCAATAGATAATTTCTATATGTGATCATTGATTGAACCAGCGTTTGATTCAGCCCACTTAAAATACAATCAATATATCCAACTTCTATTAGCAACTGTATTAATTTATCCCGTTTTAAGATCAAAACGTTTATGTCATTAACATCTGACATGTATAGCAGCACTTTTATGGTGTCAACGCCTTCCGCAAGAGATCTCCTAGAAGAGCCTGAAATAATGCATGACAAGTTTGTCTGATTGCAAAACTTTTCAATTAGTTTATTGTGATATTTTACTTCTTTTTTAGGAATTATTTCCTTAAAATCACTGTAGTACCTCCATCCAAACAATGTTTCCCAAGTTAAAACATCTGGAAATTTTAAAAAGAAACTTTTGAAACCTGTAATAGAGGGGTCTTCAAATTCCATGAAGTACGTGATAATTGGAGCTACTAAATTTCCAAAACCCTGCAAATCCTTGAAATAACTAACCTGTTCTTTTATAAACATTTCACTCAAAGAGAAACCTGCTACTTCTCGGATCAAGGCGGCAATAATGTCTTCATCTTCTATATCAGTATTGCCACTTGCAGAAATGTAGTCTAGAACAAATATTATCTTTGAGGCAATTGAGTAATCAGTACCCATCCGATCAACTATCCGTTCTTTTGTGATCGGATACTCAAATACATTTGGACTTGCTATTTTCCAATCATTAATAATTTTAAAGTAGTTCCTGAGTTTTTGCTGGATCTTGATATTATTAATTGATGCTATGTTATTGTTTGAAATCACCATTTTGCATGTTTCCATAAAAATATCTTTCCAATACTTTAGCATTCTAATTACAGTCGCTTTCTGCAAGTTTATCCGTGCATCAACAGAAAGGTTGAAATCTTGAGCATTTTCTTTAATATTAATCATATAGTTTTTGGCCGACAAGAATTGGTTAAATTTAATACTATCTGAAATGTAATCCATTCTAACGAAAATATTAATCTGATTGAGATCAAAATAGGGATCATTCCTATTAAACTCTTTGTATCTTTCTTCAAATAAATGTTTGTTTGTCAGCTGATACTGATATGCTGAATTTATTACTCTTGTCAAGAACTCGTCCGGAATAACTCCAATGATGTATCTAGCCTGTCTGTCTTCAGATTTATTTTCCGATAGGTCCAAAGGTTTTATTTGTTCAATAACTTTTACAATCAAAGAAAGATCAATGTATGCATTATTTTCCAAAAAGGGTTCTGCTGTGTTTTCATCCAAAAGGTCTTGATCTGATGTGAGACTATCATCTTGGTCAATAAAAAGCAACTTCTTTCCGATCAAGAAATCCCCTTGAGCTTCAATTTTTGTTTCATTCCCCAACACTTCAAACTGTTCGGACTTTCTTTTAAGTATTTCAAATTGCCATTTCAATACACCATTACATTCTTTAGAAGGTAGGAATACAACTTGTAAAATATTACTAAAGAAAACACTGTTTGTTTTGTCAAATGATGCTTCCAAAGGTGCAGGATTAAAAAAGAAAGGTTGCTTTTTTCTTTGAACCATTTTAGGGTATATTTTCTCCAAAATATAGCTCAGAATTCCAGTCTTTTGAGTCCCTGGGGGTTTTGGGGAAGTACTGAGTTATTGATAATGTTTGAAGCCCTAACCGCTGCTACAGAACATTTTTAAAGAGAACATTCCCAAACAATTTCACGTGACATATACTGGTAGACGAATTAATTGAATGGGTTCATACACCGATACTACTCAACCTGAAAAGCATTAAAGCGCAACATAGCCCGCACCTAGATACATAATATAGGCTTAAAAACAACTAAAAATATACAAATGCCCCTACAATCCCTTTTTGACATCAACAAAAAACATATTTTAGCTTCATTTGTAATCAAACTGTAATTCCAGGCTGTATAATGGCTTCCTTCAACTCGGATTGAATATCACCTGACCCAGCAAAACAAACTCGAGTAAATTAAAATGGAACAAACCACTTTTCATTATGGGATATTCACATTTGAAACTAATGTTTGTTGCATGAGATAGATACATCAGGTATGTTCCATCAGCATTTGATCTGCACGTGATCTCGGAAGACAGAAATCCCCCAGAACTCTCGGAACTTAGATTAGAAAGAGGACCTGTTTTGCGGGATTGGATTTTTCACATCTATATATAAAGGGAATAAGGGGTGAGATTAACACAAGAAATTAAATTACTTGAAAATTAGTATGGAAGTAGTGTAGAGACCAAAAATTCCAAACTTATAATACTAACAGATAATGTCCCTATCAGAAAAGACTACCAGTGCTATTTTGTTTTTCAATGAACCTGTTCAAACAGATATTTTCCGTGAATTGGAAAGAAATCACAAGATGTTCAACTTTAGATTTTCTAAGAAAAACAATACAGGTGAAGAGCAAAAGCAGTTGTTCTTGGATTACATTACTAAAAACTTTTACCCTGCAACCGAATACAAACTTGAAGCTTTATACTTAGGTTACTCTGGATTCCATCCATTACCCGAAGGTTTAACTGAACAGATGATTGACAGTCACGAGCAGCTACAGCATTTAAAAGTAGTTGCTTTGTGCAGTAGAGGAATCAACAAAGTGCCAGCTGAATATTTGAAAAACAAATTTGGATGCGTTGTAGAAAACTATGATGATTCAGAACTATATGTGGCTAATGATGTAGCAGATTGTGGGATGTACCATGTTTTGGAATCCTTCAGAAAATTCTCCTACCAACAAAATAAACTAAGAGAAGTTTTACACTCTGACGATACCAGAGGGCACTTGAGAGGAGATACAGAAAACGAATTAAGATTTTGCTTTGGTCATGAATTGAAAATTATTGATGACGATGATGTAGACGCTTCCACTGAAGAGAGCAAAGAGAAAGAAAGCGAAAATGAAAACAAAGAAGAAAAGGAAAAGGGGGTAGCAAAAGAAGAAAAACCAAAAACAGAGGTTTTGGAGTACATGTATACCACATCACCAATGCACAAAAAAGCTTTAATTTTAGGATTTGGTAAGATTGGACAAACCTTAGCTAGAAAACTGAAGTACGGGTTGTCAATGGATGTCTACTACTCCACCCGATCTGGGGAAAACACCACTGATAAAAGCTTAGCTGAATTCAAATACTACCAATGGGGAAAATGGACTGAAGAATTGTCTCAATTTGACTGCATCGTTTTGTGTTTACCGCTTTCTCCTCAAACTAAGCACCTTGTAGATGAGGAGTTTTTGTTGAATTGTTCAAGATTTGAAAAGGGCAATTTAAATCATTTATCTCTGGTAAATTTGGGAAGGGGATTATTGATCGATTGGGCTAAGATTCCTAAAAACTTTATAAAATCTAGGATTAGACACGTTGGGCTTGACGTTTTTTATGCTGAACCTGTACTAACCAGAGAGTGTGATGACTTAACAGCTGCCAACTCTTCTGTAACTCCCCATATTGGTTCTTCAACTTTTGAAGTTTTTAACAGATCAAGTGAATTTTGCTTAAACTTAATACTGAAAACATTGAAGAACTAGATTTATTTATTTTTTTATATTTTCAAAGCAGAACCCGTTTATAAAATTTCAAGTATACTACCTAATATGCCGCCCAGCAGCTTTACCCAACTGTATTGATTAAACAGTTGCTCACGTGATTTTAGGCCAATTATATTTTAGCAGCAAAATTTTGGTTTTTCATAACCAAACAATCCCCGAAATCTGCTGTTTTTTTTTTTGCTTTTTGTTCAAGTGAAATAAAAAATTTTCATTAATTAACTTTTGTGTCGATTGAGCTGAAGCTTAGCATTGAGAAAAGGTCTTCAAAACCGTGTCAAATCATTCACATTTCACTACCCATACAAATATATTAACCCGAAATGTTGTCAAGAGTCAGTATAAATAGAACTTTATTAAAGAAAGCAACAAGAACCTTTGCTGTCTCTACTGCTAAGCTACAATCAGTTCCAAGAAAGACAGAGATACTAATCGAAGATAAGAAAGAAAGATTAGGAAAGATTGAAGAATATAAGAAGGTTATGGCTGAAGCCGGTTACAACCAAACAATCTACGATATCAAATCTACTGATGACTTATTTGGTCCAGGTCCAAAAGACGGTGAAGTTCCAACTGAATACGACCAAGCCACTGGTGCTGCCAGATTGGAATTGTTAGGTAAAATGGCCGGTATTGATATTTTTGACTTAGGTTCTTGCACCCCAAATAGAATAGGTACTCAAGAAGATCCAATTCCAGTTTTATCATACGATGACTACAGATTTGTTGGTTGTGGTGGTATTGAGGGTAAAAACGTTCACGAAATCATCTACTTAAGACCAACAACAGAAAAGACTTCTAGATGTCCTGAATGTGGTCAATGTTACAAGGTTACCAAGATGGTTGGTGAAGGTTCCCACTCTCATTAAATACTAAAAAGTTAGACCATGAAGTATTTTTTTTGATCATTTAAGCCTATACTAATTACCATATTTTTTCCATAAAAAAAGAAAGACGTATATTCACTAGAAAAATGAATTGGTAGATGATATCTGATGTTTTTCAAGATAGATTCTTAGCAAAGATAAAGCATATATGCTACGTTAGCAAACATTCATGCTGAGTTGTATTGCGAGAGTAATTAATATATTAAGAGGGCTTAGAAGTCCCCCAGCACTTTAAATTGAAACAAGATACATTTATTATTGATATTTATTACCGTAATTATGATTTTTATAACTGAAAAGTCATATTATATATTCATTATGAAGTTAAAACAAAGAAAAGAAATTTTAATTTTGAGAAGTAATTACTGCTCTGCAAAGAAGTTTGGAAAGAGGCTTTGGCAGCTGAATCGTAGAATAAGCATTGTATATTGGCAATTTTTTTTTGTTACTCTTTTTTTACAAGAAGTTTTTTGATTTCGGTCTAAAAAAATTATGAGACGAGAAAAAAACATTATTCTGCCTATTTTTTGAAAAAACATAATTTTTAAGTAAAAAACTATTTTCGGAAATAAAATACTGTATTTTTTACAGAGACAATAATAATCCAGGTGAAAATTTTATACTAGCTGTATAGTGAAATGTTACAATGTATGAAATTATTGGTGCAATTAAACATTTTATATAGAGAAATAACTGCAAAAACCACATAAATCTTAAATACAAGTATGTACTTCGAAGGAATTAATTGATGAATGAATGAAAATACAAATTTTAATATGAATTATATGGTAACTTTATAGGCATAGTTTTATCTCGACTAACTGCAATATTATTAGTGATTATGAAGCAATTTAATGAAATATATTATAAAACAGACCAGGCTAACGAAAAACACAGATTAGTGGGTGGATTTATTGTGAGAGACATAAAAAGATTCTTATACACTAACTAGGTGACCGATGAAAAGCAACTAATGATTGGAAAGGCAGAGCATTGAAAACAAAGACTTAGCAGAAGAGAAAGAAATCTATGAAAACAAAAGGTTATTTTTCATTTATAAAGAAACGAGTGTTGAAACTTCCCCTAAAAAGCGAATGTGAACGAGTTATTTTTACTAACAATTATTTTTATTTTCAAACAATTACAAATATTATTGATCAAACAGCATGCCAAAAAAGAGAGCTTCCAACGGTAGAAACAAAAAGGGTAGAGGTCACGTCAAACCTGTCAGATGTATGAACTGTTCCAAGTCTGTTCCAAAAGATAAGGCTATTAAGAGAGTTCAAATCAAGAACATCGTTGAAAACGCCGCCATCAGAGATTTATCTGAAGCTTCCGTTTACAACGAATACGCTCTACCAAAGACTTATGTCAAGAACCACTACTGTGTTTCCTGTGCTATCCACGCCAGAATTGTCAGAGTCAGATCCAGAGAAAACAGAAAGATCAGAGCTCCTCCAAGAAGACCAAGATTTAACAGAGGTAGTGAAAAGGTCTCCGCTGATGGTGCCGCTGCTGCCGCTGCTTTATAAGTAAACTGATATATACTATTCAATTTATATTTATAAACTAACAGACACCAACCAAGAAAACGAATCCAAATACAATAAAACGACCTTTTTACAGGGTTTCAGAAAGAACATGAACTGCTTGTGTTAAGTCAGCTAGCTTGTTTATGGCTAGTACTTAGCAGTAGTAGATATATATTTGCGCTGCTCCATTTTTGATTATCGGCTGTATCTGAAACAAGCAATAATTATCCGTTTAGGAAGAAGAGCATGTTTACTGCGGGTGGTCTAAGATAATAGTTTGCTATTTCAAAAGGGTTACGTGGAAATCCCTGAACGACGGAGCAAAGTTTCAACAGGTGACCCTGAGAACCCAAAGGGACTGCTGAGCTTTTTAACAGGTGATTTTGAGAAAGGGGAAGGGGGTCGAAATCACTGATTAGCATTGTGCTAACAGAGGTGGTGAATCACGGCATCTATATGGCTTTCAAGGGGAAGCTTAAGCATGAAGACAGCTGACACGCTGGCGTGTAAAGAGACTCGTGTCAAGAAGAAAGACACTGACCTGAGCTTTAAAAGCCGAATTTGGAGTCTCAGCGGCCGCGTCTGAAGGATGAAGCACAGCGTTTGCAGTCTCACCACGACTCACCAGAGCTTCTAAGGCCGGTTTGAGTCACGCGCAGCCGCTCTGCACACAACCGGATCTGTTCCGCTGCCACTTGGACTCAAACAGCACCCCCTACTAAGTTCCTGCTTTCCAATCACCCCCATCCGTTCTCCAAACCCACAGTCACCACCTCGGCTTCATGTTTTGCATATTCTGTTGCACACAAATGCTCTCCTGAATCCTTTCTTATTGTGTCACATGACCCTTTTCTCTAGTTTCTCAGCTGCAGCGAACCGTTTGACAGAGAATTATTTGTAATAAGAAGACCAAAAAGCTTAGCAGCGGAAAAAATTTTTAAGGGAAAATCAGCAAGGGCGGTCAAAGCAAAAAAAATTTTCCTCTTTTTTCAGTCTAACTATATAAGCACAAAAACATCGGAAATGAACACCCTAATTAAGCTAAAAACCATCTTAATAAAGTACTAAAAACAAGCATTAAAAGTAGGTTTTAGCGTTAAAATCAACGAAAAACAACATATATTGGATTTATATATTATATTTATCTATACTTGTGAAAAAAAAGAAGAATTCTATCGTTAGCGGTATATTATGGAGATTAATTAAAAAGCGACAAAACACCTACAATCATTAAGCATAAAGCAAGCAGTAACACAGCAAAACAACACAAATAAGAACACAAAATGTCAGATTTAAAAGATTTTTATGATTTTAAATTTAGCCAGTGCTTTGGAGACAAACAGGACGTGGTTGTGACAGAAGCAGACATCATAACAGCCGTTGAATTTGATAAGACAGGGGATTTTCTAGCCACAGGAGACAAGGGAGGGAGAGTGGTTTTATTTGAAAGAAGCAACGAAAAGGCCAGTGGAAACAACAACGATGATGATATTATAATGGACGAAGAACAAAAAGGCAATGCTTCATCATCAAACAGTAATACTAAACCACCCCACACATCCTCCTGCGAATACAAGTTCCTCACAGAGTTTCAATCCCACGATGCTGAATTTGATTATTTAAAGTCGCTAGAAATTGAAGAAAAGATAAACCAGATCAAATGGTGCAAACCTACAAATAACTCTCACTTCATTCTCTCAACCAATGACAAGACGATCAAGCTTTGGAAGATTCACGAGAAAAATATTAAGTTAGTGTCTGAAAATAACGTCGATAAAAGGCCAGGCTGGGATGATGGAAATGGAAACAGCAACTCTCTAAGGAGACAATTCACTCGAAACAATAACAACTTTAACAATAGCATGAACAGTAAAACACCTCTGTCACCACCATTGTCTCTTGATTCACTGGTGTTACCAAAGCTTTCCTACCATGACAAGATCATTGCTGCACAACCAAAGAGGGTGTATGCAAATGCACACACTTACCACATAAACTCTATATCTCCCAATAGCGATGGAGAGACTTTTATATCTTCAGATGATTTGAGAATCAATCTCTGGTCTTTTGAAATTCCTGATCAATCTTTCAATATTGTGGATATCAAGCCTGTGAACATGGAAGAGTTGACGGAAGTCATCACCTCTGCGGAGTTTCATCCCCAGCAATGCAATTTGTTTATGTATGCGTCTTCAAAGGGAACCATTAAGTTGTGTGATATGAGAAATAACTCATTATGCGACAACCATTCACAGGTCTTTGAGGAGTACTCAGATCCAATAACGCATAATTTTTTTACTGAAATCACGTCTTCAATATCTGATGTTAAGTTTTCACCTGATGGAAGATACTTTGCCTCTAGAGATTACTTAACAGTTAAGATATGGGACATTAACATGAACAGTAAGCCTTTGAAAGTAATTCCTGTGCATGATAACTTGAATGATAAGCTTTCAGACACATACGAAAACGATGCGATCTTTGACAAGTTTGAAGTAGGTTTTGCCAAGGACTCGAAAACGGTCATGACAGGTTCATACAATAATCATTTCATGATTTTTCCCGGCTCAGATTTCAATGGAAATTACAAAGAAACCGACTCTGGCACCACTCCTAACAGAGAAAAAGTTGTTGCCACTTTTGATAACAATAATATTTTTAATAAGATAAACGATGAGCATAGCAATTTGGAAGATGATGATCGAATGGATGTTGAAAACAACAGCAGTTGCGTAAAAATAGCGAATTCTGAAGACATTGATGTCGTCTGTTTGCAAGCTGACAAATCGGCCTTTAAGCAACAAAACTCTACTTCCAACGGTCCAGGCAACAGAAATTCTGAGATTCAAGGTAACAAGAGATTGAGAAATATGATGCCTGGCTTCTGGGGAAACAACAGTGTTAATAACAGCAAGCTGTTTTACATGGACGATGCTGAGCTATACGATAATATTGATTTCAAAAAGAACATTCTCCATTTCTCTTGGCATCCCCGGGAAGATACCGTTGCTATTGCTGCGACTAACAATTTGTTTATCTTCTCTTCAAAATAGACTTTCTTCATCTTTGTTTTGAGTTTTTTGCAGAAGCTCAATAAACGAAAAATAATCTTTTACTTTACTTTGCTCTGTTTTGAATCATCTTTCATATGTAATTTTTTTTTATATTTATTGCTTAAACCTGTACTGCTGAATTAGTTTTTATTTCAAATATGGCTAATATTATAAAAATATATACATAAACATATATATTCTTCACTAATTGAATTAATAAATACCATGACTGTTAAACAGTCCAATTATAACACTTTTGCTGTTAAGAATCTCAGTAGAAAATCACATTTCTCTAGAGTTTAATCCTTGGAAACATTTCTGTTGATACCATCGTTCCAGAACAAAGTTTTATCACCATCACCCCAAAAGAAAGGTTTGTATCTGACATTTTGGTATTCTCTATTTCTTGGCCAGTCTTCATCAGGAATATGCTTTAAGTGTTCTCTGTGTTCAGCATGCTTCATTTCGATACCCCATGTATTGATAGAACACAAAATAATAGCTGGTAGAGCAACAAACAAAGAAATCTTGTACCATAGAGAAGCAGTTTTACCACTGTGTTCGGAAACGTGCTTGTTGTATTCTAAGAAAGCCTTGGCTTTGGTCAAGTTTGGAGATCTGAAGGAAATTTCTGGTGTGGCATGATGTCCGTGAGATTGGAATCTCTTGGAAGCAAATTTGGCTAAACCTCTGAACATTGTGAATAGCTTGTTTTTTGGGTATTCTAATGTTTATCTTGGAATAATTCTTGAAAGCTTGAAATGGGGATTTTAATGAGAAAAGAAAAATTTTCGCCTATACATATAAATCAGGTGAAGGTAGAAAAGAAGAGAAGTGTATCGGACTTAGGCATGAACCAATCAGATTAGCTTAAAAAACCAAACCGCTTTTCCAAAGCTATCACGTGAACCATAAAATGTCATGTGACTACTTCTGATTGTTGCATTGCATATCACGTGCTTTAACATAAATGCTACATGGCACATGTATTCTCCTCCCAGATATGACAATCACCACCCTATTCAACGATGACACTTGACTCCATGAACACCACCAATTCCTGAAGTAAAATCACTTTAGAGCTGATTCCCTATTGTCACCCAGCTTTCTCTGAGGTTGTTCTTTCTTCCGAACAGTTCCAAGTTATTTGAGTGTTCTCCACACAGTCTCTCCAAAATTTCATACAACTCATCTGGTTTTTGACTAGTCTCTCTGGTCTGGGAAACAATGAAGTCCAAGTCCTGTTGTCTCAATAACAACCACTCATCAACGTTTCCTTTGTATCCTAACAAGAGGTGTTCTTTAGAGTGATTTAGCCAGTGCCCAGTTCTACCAGTGACAATGGTTCTGCACAGTTGATTGATCTTTATCCAGGACAACTCATTGATGATTTTATATCCGTTTGCAACTAAAAGCTGTTTTCCCAAATTAATGGATCGCACTGTAACCCAAAGGGCCATAACACCACCTTTTTTATACACAAATCTATTACTGCAATCTCCCTCTGTCTTGAATATGTCATAGTGGTGGTTTATTTTCGGTGCTTGCAATTTGTGAAGGGGAAGTTCAAAAAGCTCTTGGTCGTTACATGTTCCATATGGTAAGTTCATGTGTATATTCCACGGCGGATCTGCAATAATGGCATTAAAGTTTTCCGTCTGAAGGCGCTCAAAATCGTATTTTCTTAAATCACATTCAATTGGTGTTGGTTTCTTGGCACTCTTTTTGTAATTGGAGATGTTAAATGTAAAAAGTGGATCAACATCATCTTGGGAGTGCTCAAATTCAATAAACACAGCTTCTTCTTTTGTAAAAATTGCATTTTCTTTTGGCTTATATTCAAAGTAGTGCACATATTTGCAACTATTGTTGTTTTGCTGAAACTTGTGACATGTGTCAAGGTAAGAGCAGTCCCCCAGCTGAATGTCGGTGACATTTTTGATAATAATTGGTAAAAAATGGATCTTGTTGGCAAAGCAGTGCATTTCTTTATTGCTCAGATGATTGCCTAACCTCGTCCAATCAATCACTTTGTTGTTTTTTCCATGTATGTTATAAAACTGCAGTATTTTCAAAGAATGCTTGTATTTGTGGTCGTCTGTACAAACAGGTGTAAAATTCCGAGTCTTGATATTAATCTTTTTTTGCAATCTTTCTCTGTAAAGATTATAGAATGCCGTCTTCTGATTTAGAACACGAGTTAACCTGCTATAATCGTTGGTTTTTTCTTTACTATCATCCAATAAAGAAAGAAATTTTTCATAGATTGGCTGATCTTCTGGATGCTTTTGTATGCTTGTTTCCATTTTTTTAGAGCTATGCTCTTTCCCGCCACTGTTATGAGCCACAATTCTGTCAAGAAGAATGTTGATATCAATCAAATCATTAATGATCAGATTATTATCGTCAATAACAATACTGCTTCCATCATCTATATAATGATCTAGAAGGACATTCAAATCCTTTTCAATAAATGCTCTAGTAAGCACACATTGGTAATAGTCATTATATGATACAGTAAATAGATCTAGGTCGTACTTGTTATTATGCTTATGTTTCATATCGTATACTATTGTAATGAATGTTAATAGTCGTATATTAATATCATTGTAGTAGTATTCTGCGGAAAAAGAGCACGAATCAGTCATAATTTTGTCACAGTCTATCGGCTTTTTGGAGATACAATCTATTTTCTAGTTAAACCTTTGGGGTCTAATGTGTCTTGTATCTGCTGCTTTTAGTTATCCAAAAGCGTCAAGATAACATGAGGCGGCTAACGGCCTTTATCATGTGATCAAAACTCTGGGTAACAAATCTGAAAATGGTATCTCCGAATATACATCTTTTTGTTCACGCAAGAGAAGAAAAAGCACTAGGGACAAAAACTTCATATATTCAAAAGAACATGGAACAAATAGCGGTTAACCCAAAGGCTTATTAAGGAGTTTTTCTATAGAACAGAAGCGCTGCTTAGTGCAAAGATTAAATGACTAACAACAGCGGTGTGAATGATACATTTTTTTACGATATAAAGACAGAGAGCACCATCCCTTTGTTTGAGTTCAACAACACGAACACTAAGAAACGAGTATCTTACCACAGAAACAATGATACAATAAACTACCATTACGGGCCGTTTCATCCTATGAAACCATTTAGGCTGAGACTTACGGACCACTTAGTAACCGCATACGGACTTCATAGTATAATGGATCTATACGAAGTCGACCTGGACAACAATCGAAATACGAATATCCTAGAAAACAAGATCTTAAAATTTCATTCTATTGAGTATGTGAACTTTCTGAAGAACCTTAATGACAATTCAGACCAAGAAAATAAAAAGTATCTCATCAAAAATGACATTGATGACAACGATTGCCCTATTTTTCATGGTCTTTATAGATATTGTTTGAATTACACTTCGGCCACACTTTCTGCCGTAGGGACCATCAAACAACAGAAATCAGACATAGCTATTAATTGGTCTGGAGGATTGCACCATGCCAAGAAGTTTAAACCGTCAGGGTTTTGCTATTTAAATGATATTGTGGTGGGAATATTGGATTTATTAACTACTCATGCCAGAGTCTTGTACATTGATATCGATATTCATCATGGGGATGGA
This sequence comes from Hanseniaspora mollemarum, assembly GCA_019649515.1. Lineage (NCBI taxonomy): Eukaryota > Fungi > Ascomycota > Saccharomycetes > Saccharomycodales > Saccharomycodaceae > Hanseniaspora > Hanseniaspora mollemarum. The sequence continues at coordinate 26,447 of JABFEO010000006.1, read as the reverse complement.
GTACAAGAGGCATTCTATATGACTGATAGAGTGTTTACAATCTCTTTTCATAAATACGGAGGATACTTTTTTCCAATGACAGGAGCTCTTGAGGAGAACGGAGTTGCAAAAGGAAAAAACTACTGTATGAATGTTCCTTTGATGGATGGTATCAAGGACTTTGAGTATACTCAGCTTTTCAAAAGCGTTATCGGGCCCCTGGTTGAAAGCTACAATCCTGAGTGTATTGTACTTCAATGTGGTACAGATTCATTAGGTTATGATAGACTCGGTACATTTAATTTAACAGTCAAAGGGCATGGTGAGTGTGCCAAGTTTGTTAGATCCTTAGGGGTTCCATTAGTACTAGTCGGCGGAGGTGGTTACACACCAATAAATGTTTCTAGAGCCTGGTGTTATGAAACAGGTATAGCTAACGATGTAATATTAAAAGAAAAATTACCTGACAATCTACCTTTTAAGAAATACTATTCTCCTGATTATTCTCTTTATCCTCACCTGGGAGACAGCATATTAAATGATCTGAACACGAAAAGCTTTCTTAATGATACAAGAATAAGACTTCTTGAGCAGATTCGTACTTTGCAGGGTGCTCCAAGCGTGAGAATGGATAGTGAATATATTCCTTCAAGAGATTTGCAGGATTTGATGATGTATGTGAAGAAAGACGAAAAAGAAGTGCTGGAATACGATGATATTTATGATTTGGATAAAGAGAAAAGTGAAAAGGTTGTTGAAAGGGAGAGGTTGCTGCAGATGTTTAATGAAGATAGCAGGGCAGACTGCTTTAGGTAGATGTATTTTTGGATAGATAAATAATATAAAAACGTTTATACTTATTTTTGTATTAAATGAATGGCAGCGATTTATTGTACAAACCAATGTTGTTAATACTGTTTTCGCAGTCTTTTTCGTTATCAAATTGTTTCCAAATGCTGATAAAGTATTTAAAACTAGTGAAGCAACCTGTTGATCCACAATTTAAATACAAGCTATGACAGTATCCTAACATCTTACATCTGTCCTCAAAGGAGTACTCTTTATCTTTGATTAAAGAAGTTGCGTAAATTTGGATCGCTGAGAAACACATTAAAAGTTTAAAGTCACCTTTAAGTTCAGAGTTTATGCAGTCTTGAAATTTGAATTTATCAGTGAATGTGTCAAGATCAACATCATTTGGGCTTTTAAGAAGTTCTTGTAGATCATGTTCAAACTCTTTCTTGTAGTCAAAGTCCTTTTTGAACATAAAGCTTATTAGTTGTTTCAATTCCGCAAAACTATTAGCTATCAAACCAGAATAATTGTTTTTCTTGTTGCTGAGCCTCTGCAAAAACACAATAGTAACCAAATTTGTATGTGAGGAATGTGTCAGATCAAACATACTGTACTTTTTTCCATCAATTAATATTACACCAAGTTGATCAGCATTAAAATCAGGGTCTGTATCATCCAAAAGACCAAAAACATTCTTTTTGAAGTAGAAATTTCGACAGCTGTTGATTTTGCTCATAATGTTGAAGAAAAAAGATAAGGTTACTTCTTTCTTCTTATTTTCCTTATGGACTGCAACAAAATCCAACAAATAAACAATCAGCTTCATCAAGTTGTGTCCATAGCCTTGAAACATGTTATACCAGGAATCTTCATCTTCCATTTTTTTGATAAAGACAGATGAATAAATATGGTTTAACCCGTTTTCTTTGAAGTATAAATTGTATTCTTCAGTAGTTAAAGTTCCTTTTTCTAATGTGATGAAAGAAGCAAGCATATCAAAAGTAGGAAACCACAACTTAAATAGCCACAGCAAATGCAGCTCTTCTTTGGGAAGAGAAGCTGAATTAGCAAGTTTGCTCCTCAAATACTTGAAATAAATATTTTTTGCTCCTCGTTGGTGTCTTCTCCAATTACTACCATTTTGTGATGAGTTGTAAGTAACAAGAAGAAGAATAGTAATTTCTAAGGAGCCTATACATTCATTCAAAAGAGCTCCATTGTCATTTGCATCAGTTATTTGAACAATCTTTGCATTCAAATACACTATTGCCAATTCAGCATAACTTGAACTATCCAAGAAACCACTTGACTTGGTTTTGCTGATGGTTTCTTTAAATTTTGCTGCAAGAGACAACATACCTAAAATCAGCGGATCCCTCATGAAAGATCCATCCTTGGTATTCTTCTTTGATAACACATAGTTAAAGAAAACGTCGTTGATAACGCTACCCTTGTTGATAAGCTGGTATGGGTAGATCCAATATGATATTTTTTCATAAAATATCTTGAAATAAGCAATATCCTTTTCACTAACCTCAAGCTGCTCTTTAAAAGAATCAAAAAATTTTTGAATGATTTCCCAGCTCACAGAAAGCTTAGCTGTGTTGTTGAATTGGGTGGTCTCATTTTTGTTAAAAACAATGTCCTGTTCCAGGGCTTCATGCATATCATCATTGTCCATGCTATTGGTGTCGCTGTTTATGGTATTCATTAAATTCATGATATCGTCAAACATAAAATCCCAGTTGTTATTGAAATCATGCGCCGTTGGTGTATTTATGACGTTATTGTCCACTGCTGTGCTTGTAATTTTCATGCCATCATGAAGATTTGCCGCCTCTGATGCAATGCCGGTATTGGATTTATTGCTTGGTTCTGGTATGTTTAAATGTCCTGTTATATCATGATAATCCAACATCTCGTTTCCCCTAATGTACTTTTTGATAATGGTGTAATTATCTATTGTTGCTTCGTTTTCTTCTTCAGTATTTCCGTTTTTAATATGGCTGATTTTCTTCTTCAACACTTTTCTGATTCTTCTTAGCTCTTTTTGCTCAAACAGATTCAAATATATACAGTCTATTTCCTCGTACAAGCTTTTGTTTGCCTTTACACAGTTTTTACATGGTTTATTATTCGAGGTAAAATTGTTTATGTTTGTGGTTAATAAAACATCACTGCACTTAATTCGCTTTCTTTTACATTCCTGACAACCATATGGCGTCTTATTGCTATTTGAGCCAGACATTAATAATAATCCCAGAAAAAAAAGCAATATATTCAAATAGATATTTTACTCTAATGCGTGTGCTGGAATTGCTTGTAATAAGTTTGGGGAAATAGACTTTGAAGAGTTTCTTCTAATAGTCTCGGTTGTTTTTACGGAAGGCCACCATTGTATCTCGCTTGTTTTTTGGGTTGTGTGTTTCATTGTATAATTTCCATGCAACTCACGTGACAAGGGTGATTAACCTGCTTGGGAGTAGCTTTGGAGGCTTGTGCTTCTGATTCTTTCAGAGCAATACCAGTAATTTCAAACAGAATGCTTAAAGAATAGATGGACAAATCTGCAAAGCTTTGCTTTTGCATTTTGGATTGTTACTTTACAAATACCTTTTGGATGAAAGCGTTTATCCTTTTTTGCTGACTATCTGCTCCAAGTGTTCTTTAGTAAACATGGTAAGATATCGCTTTTCAACAATGTTTTAAACCGTATATCCCTATGTAGTTTAAAACACAAGATGAAAAATAAAAGAGCAAAATAAGCTACTTGGGATGTTTTCTTTCTGTTTTTGGAAACTCAAATAGGAAGCAGCCCAGGTAACAGAATTTCCTAATTGGTGTTTTGATTAAAGCACCAAGACCAAGTCACGTGACCAGAGTGACCTTCATTGCCAAGTTAGTTCATTTGACTGTGGTGCATAATTACATTTGTCATTGCAACCGATTGACGATTGTGATACCTCCTAAAGACCTTTGAAGCCCTGGTAATAGTTGCTAATAACATAGACCTACAAAAAAAAACAAAATGGATTTTAAAGGATTCATCTCAAGGAGTCATCGTTTTAGCAGCTCAGTCATTGAAAGCAACTGGACTGTTGTCAAGAGTAACAATAATACTTCGTATCTAACAAAAGCTTACAACTTTAAAACGTTTAAGCAATCGATGAGTTTTATAAATAACAATCTCGTACCTGTAATTAAAAATTTTAGGCATCATCCTAAGATCATTCTTGAATATAACAAGCTTACCATAGAACTTACAACACACGATGCTCCTTCTAATAACAACATTGGTGAAATTGATTATGCGTTTGCCCAAGAACTAGATAAAGAATTCAACATCTTAAATGATTCAAAAATTAGAAAAAACACTAATTAAAATTTATATAAGCTTGATAAACTGCTTTTTTGAAAAATAAAAACTATTCGATGTTTTGAATTTCAATACCACCAATAGCCCATATTTCATTTTCATCTTCAATTTCATCACTGTAAATAGTTTCTTTATCACCACCGGATTCGATTCTTTCTCTTTCACTCTTTGCTAACCTTGTTGCTACTCTTTTGTTATATTCAGTAACAGATCTCAACAAAATAGTTTCACCAGCCATATTCTCTAATTTATCTTTACCTTCAACAGACTTTAACCACTCATTATAGTGAACCTGTTCTGGATCATTGACTAAATCAAATAGTTGCAAGAATGCTTTTTCTGCAGCTAACTTGATTGGAATAATTGGGGATCTAACTGAAGTGAAGATTTGAGGAACTAAAACTCCAATGTTTGGCTTAATAACCAAATCGTATTCATTTCTACCCAAGGTTCTGATGATAATCAAAGCCAATCTTCTAGAGTCACTGCTATTTGAAGCTGGAATAATTAAATTTTTGACCAATTGATCAAACAGTTGCTGCAAAACATCAGCATTCAATTCAAATGGCTCATTTCCTTCAGATTTAACCAGCGTTGTGTAAGGAGAGCTGGTTTTACCTATCAATAAAAGAATTTTACCAATAGCAAGCAAAGCATAGTCGCAAACTTGGACATACTTTGCTTGTTCATTCATCTTTACTACAAAGTCAGCAAAATCATTTTGAGCTCTGAAAACGTGTAATGGGAAGTTTTTTAAAAAAGCATTGATAGTTAGGCAAGCAAATTCCAAAGCAGTTTCTGGATATTGAATTTTTTCATTGGTCTCCTCATCAATATCACCAATGTTTTTAAATTTGAAAACTTTCTCTTGTAAAATGTTACTGGCCTCTTCTTCAGTCAAAATTTCTGAAACAGATCCGATCAATCTCGCATAAGCAACATTCAATGATTGATCTTCGTTGTTCATTTCATCTTCAACTAAGTTAATTACTTGTTTTTTACTACTTTCATTTAGTTTCATACCAACCTTGGAAATAACTTCCATTAAACCCTTTAACATAGCTGTCTTTACCCCAGAATCTACAGAGTTTTTGCTATTAGTAACCAATTCACTGACCAAGGGATCAACCTTCGGCTGATATTGTATTAGTAAACCTAAACCAACAGCAGCTCTTTCTCTTAAAACGACACTTGATGAATCACCTAGACCTCTAACAAAGGTTCTTTGTAATTGTGGAACAAAAGGTCTCAAAAATTGTGGAACCTTGACAAACAACATGTTTAAAGCTGCTAAAATTGCTGATTTGATTTCAGAATTAAATCTTTCCCCAACAACTCTAATCAATGGACCAACAATTTGAGTGACATACATCTTTAAGTTAGTAGATGGTGTTTTAGATATTAAAGCTGTAATACCTAATGCAGATAATTCTCTTTGATCGTTGTCACCATACATCAAACCTTGCAGGAAAATAGGTAAGATTGATGCGGGCCCTTTCATTAACTTGAAACCTGCAACATCGACGTTTGGCTTTCCTGTCAAATCCAAAGCTTGTTTAGTTGGCTTTACAAGCTCTTCCAAATAAGCTTTGTCCTGTCTTTTAACCAGAGTTGTTAAAGAAGCCAAAGAATCCTTGACAATTTCATCATCGTCATCATCCAGCGATAACACTAAATGTTGCAAAAAATCAGCAGTGTAAGCTGAGTAATTCAAAACAGTTTCATCAAAGAATTTTGGTAATACCTTTAATATGATTGCTCTCTTGCTAGCATCTTCATTTTTAACCAAAGACAAGATTTGCTGTAATAGTGGATGCAAACCGTCACTATCCTTAACAGATAAAATAATTCTAGTCAAAGAATTCAAGATTTCTAGTTTATCTGGGTTTTTTGCATCAATTGTGACTAAAGAAACAATTATAGAATTAATTATGACCGCTAGTCTTTTGTATAAAGCACTACCAGCTACCTCAGCTAAAGAACCCAAAGCATTAGACTTGAAAGCATCAATAGGCTGCTCCATTAATGTTGGAACCAGAATTGGGAAAATTATTTCAGACTTTGTTGCCATAATTTCTTGTAACGCTAACAAAGCATTTTCTGATTCTTCAGTACCTTTGTTATCACCTAATTGATTTAAAAGTGCAGGAATAACGTCATCAATGGCTGATTTACCTACAGCAGTTTGGAAAGAATCAAATGCAAATGCAGAAGCTTCCCTGACATTAGAATCACCATCAACCAATGTTAGTTTAATGATGTTGACAATGATATCGTTGTATTCAACCAACAATTGCATACTAGAAGATTCAATTAATTCATGTAGAGCAATACAAACACCTTGTCTAGAGTTGGAATCAGTGCTATCTTCCAAAGAGGCTTCTAAAGTGGGTAGTAGTCTTGACATAACATCACCCCCTACTCTTCTGACCATATCTCCTAAGGTTTGAGCAGCAATTGATCTCAAAACGTTTGAAGAAGAAGCCAAGTTTGAAACAATGACATTTGTTAGTACAGGCAAAATCTCTTTTACAGTTCTTGGTGTATTTGGAACTAATGCCTTCCAAACATCAACAGCAGCAGATCTTACAATACCGGAAGTATCCGATCTACAAACAAACAAGGAAGATAATACAGAATTTCTTCTTTCTTGACCCAAAACTTCAACCATTTGCTTGTTGACTTCATTATGTGAACTTGAATAACTATCTTCTTCTTCTTCTAGACCGTCTTGTTCACTTTCTTCAAATTCATTTTTAGCAGACAAACCAGTAACTTCAAACAATAAGTCTGCTGTTAATTGTAAGGAAGACAATCTGATTCTTTCGTTTTCGTCAAACATTCCTGTTTGTAATTCTGGCAATAACAAATCAATGGCTTTTGAGGCATAGTTGGTTACAATCAACTTACCAGCTTCCATTGAGGTTTCTCTAATAGAATCATTTCTATCAGCTAACCCTTGTAAAATTGGTTTAATAATTTGGTTGATGTATGGTGCAAATTGAGAACCAAAACAAACAGGAATAAACAATAACAATGGACTATAACCTTCTCTAGTGTAACTATTTTCATTGTTTACACCTTCTAAAATTTTTGGCAGCATTAAATCCAACTTAGATAAACCTAACCCACTAATAATTTCAGCTAAAGCTTGAGCAGAACCTAATCTATCTCCAGGCTTAGTAGTATCTGAAAGTGTGGCAAGTAGTTTTCCAATTAAACCTGGGAACTGTTCTTCACCTAATCTTTCTACTAAAGCACCCAAAGCTCTTGCAGCAGTTGCTCTTGTATTTGGAACTGGATCAACCATAGCAACTTCGACTTCTTCAATCAAATTTGACAAGTAAGGAATTAAATCTCTAGAATCAACTAAAATAGCCATATTACCGACAATCTTACAAGCCAATCTCTTAGTATTGGCACTTCTTTCTCTCATACCTCTGTGAATAATATGAATGATTAAAGCTAAAGAAGGACCATCAATATAGTGAACAAACTGTGTTTTAATCAATGCATTTAAAGCTTCCTCTGTATAGTTGGTTGGATCACCAATAGCCTTAATTAAAATTGGAACTAATAACTGAACTTCTGGATTTCTAATGACTTCACCAAATCTTTCTAAAGCTTGATCTCCAGATTTTCTCACTTCCTTGTGAGAATCTCCTAAAACCCCAACAATCTTTGGGACAATAGTGGATAAAGAAGAAGACAACTGTGTAGGATTTAAATAAGCCATCGAGCCTAATAACTCAACAGATCCCCTTTTAGTTCTCCAAGAAATATCATTTAGATTGGCAATAGCAACAGGGATCATTTTCTGTAAACCATATCCAGTAGTAGCAGTCATTATAGTTTTGGCAGCATTGGAGGTAGCAACTCTTACTTCGATAGAAGGATCACCTAAATTTTTCAAAATATAAGGCAGTACTTCAACGACATATGGTTCAAAGAATTTCCCTAATAATTTCGACAAAGTTTGAAAGCAGAAAGCAACAGATTCACGACGTTGTGAATCTTTCTTGTCTTCAATACCATCAATCAAATTTCTGGTGATATCAAATTCATACATAGCAGATATACCATAACCATGTACCAAACCAGCAATACCCCAAGCAGCCCCCTTTCTAACGAAGGGAGGTGCTTGTGCATCGAACAATTGATTAAATAAGTTACTGATAAAAACGGCTGTGTTATTTTTGAATTTTGGCACCAAAGGAGAAATGATTTTAGCAACAGCCTGATGGACATCTTCTGATGGGGAAACTAAGGCGTCTAATAGTCTAGCAACAATATTTGAAATTCTGCTGTCATCAGCAGATAAATGTTGAGCTAAAGAACCATATAAAACAATTACATTTTCTTGAATAATTAAATTTTGTTCATTAGCTAAAGAAGCCTCAAAGATTGGAATGAATTCTTCAACATTCTTTTTACCATGTGCTGTTAAAAATGCAATACCGGCATCTTTAAACTCTTCTCTTACGTCTGTGTTTTTGTCACCCAAAGCACCTGAATTAATAAAGAAGTTAACAAGCTTTACAATTTCTTCTTTTGGAGTTAAATCATCAATAAAAGGTACTAATTCAATTAAAGTGATAGCAATGGTAGATCTTACCTCCCAAGGATCTTTTCTTCTTGAAGCTGGTGTAATTACAAAACCGTTTTTATCCAAAATATCGCACAATGGTTTTGCAAATTCAATGTAGGCAGCAAGTAATTGAGAAATACACATATACAATGATTCCTTTTTATTAGCAGACAAGACGCAACCAGCGGAAGCATAGGATTTTGCTGTGAACGATCTCAAGCCAGCGTCATCTAAAGCAAAGAATCTTTCAATTAATACTGAATAAACTTCATCAGTGATATCAAATTCATTAGATTCCCAAACTTGTGAAGCTAATTCTCTTACATTGTCATCAGCATCAAACAATAAAATGTAAATCTCAGGCACAAATTTGAAAAAGAGACTCAATTCAAATTCTTCATCCAGAGTTTCCAAAATAGATGATCTAACAAATACGCTTGGTGACATCAATTTTGATAGTATTAACAACAAATCACTTTCTTGTGGTGTGATTGATATGTTTTGGCATAAAGTATTAAAGCACTCCTTGGCAGTTTTACTCTTAGATGGTATAGCAAACAATAATAACAAGTTATCCAAAATTGGACCTCTTGGTATAGAAGCATCTTGAAATTGCTCACCGTGTGTTGCAATAATTTCAAGAGCTAACAATAAGTGTTCTTCTTCTTTATCTTCAGACATAAAGTCTTCACTGTTGTGAGAAATACTGGAGTTTTTGAGAGCATTTTCCTTGCCTTCAATCAAAACATATGTCAATAATGGTAAAATAAAAGTTAAACTGGTTCCAGAAAAAGGTGTTCTGTTAGTTAAAAACTTAACTTTATACAAAACCCTAGAGATCAAATCTAGTAAGGGCTCCTCAGATAAGTTGGCAGGAATATGCTTGACTTTGAATGCTCTACAAGTGGCAACGGCAATGAATAATCTGGAGTTTCCTAATTGAGAAGACAGACCACTAGACAAATGAAAGAAAACATCAAGCGGCTCCTGGCCAAATAACAAGTAGTAACTATCAATGCTTAAAAGGCTCAATAGTTTTTCCACAGACAGCGAATACCAATGTTCCATTGCAGTATCAGCTAATTCAGTATACTTTGAAAGACTATTAATTATTCTCAGAGCTGGCAAAATTTTGGAGTGTAATTCTGTAATCTGTTGTTTAACTAACTTCTCTTTCTCTTTTTGCTCCTCAACCTTCAGTTGTTCATCTTTAGTCAACTTTCTAATTGGATTCTTTTTACCTAATTTTTCGTTTTTAGCTCTTTGCTGTGTTTCCAAGAGAAGGTTTTCATATTCTTTGGAATTTTTGTTTAGTTGCTGTAATTTACGGTTATCAATTTGAGCAATAACATCTATAACGAGTTCACCATCGGTACTTTCTCTGAAAATTTTCATGTCCTCATCAGTGAAAGTAGCCATTAGCTTATAATCAATGTCAAATCCTTTAGTTATAGCGCTTGAAAGCTCTGGACCAAATGCTTTGGGGTTAATGAAAGCAGTGTAAGCTAAAGAATCAAAAATAGAATTGTAAAAAGCAGAAGAGTCATCTAAAGTTGAAACAAGTTTGTAATATCTTGACATCAACTCCTGCTTATTTTCAGCAATTACGACTGCTGGATCCAATTCAGCTCTTAAGCACAACCCTGCCCAACCATTTAACTTTTCAATGTTATTAGCTACAAATGGTGCCTTAGTGAAGAGCAAAATTTTAATCAAGTTAACAGCAGAAATTTCTTTGTTTTGTAAGGGAGTAGCAACAAGCAAAAAGGCAGTTGTTATTTTTCTAGAAATTATATTCCACTCGCTCTCAATATCTTCTTTATTCTCAGCAAAAAACACTTCAAATGCTAAAACTAGGCAATCAGTTATCAGTACTGAATTGTAAGTGTATAATTTGGTCAAAAATTGATAAGCGTTTTGAACTTGTTTATAAGAAAGAGATTTAGAAGCAACAACTTTCAAAATATTTGCACCAAAATTTCTTTTTTCTGCATCACTTGTTTCATCTAATTCTTTATTAGTTTCAGCCAGAAGTTTAAAAGAACCTAAACTTAATTGGTGGTCAGAAGTTGTTTTAGAAAGAATATGCGAAACAACGAAGGTTTTAAGTTCTTCATTCTTAGTTGCAAGGTCAATAAAAGCTCTGCTGCTAGAGTCATTTAAAGATGCAAGCATACCAGAAACCCAAATTTTTTTGAAAATCAATTTCTTTTCACTAATACCCTTTCCAATTGTTGCTAAATGCTCTTCTAACAACGCTTCAGGTAATATATTGGCTCTTTGAAAGTAAGCCTCCAATAAAGCAGACAAAACTTGTTCGTTTGTTTCTTTACTAACATATGCATTTAGGTTTGTAACCATCAAATTAGAAACTTCTAGATTTCCATGAATTTTTAGCAAAGACAAAAACCTGGAAACCAATAACTTGTAGTCTGAATTCAGGTTACTTTTCAAGTTTTTGAATATTTGATTAACCACTTTTATTAAGCTTGACTCAGTAAACTCACCAACTTCAAATAATTTAAGTAATGAAAGTTGAGAGACCTGTTTTGTAGAATCTTTAGAACTTTTTAGAGCAGTAAAATGTTGATCCAGCATTTTAGAGTTTATCGCAGAATCCCAACCGTTTTCAACATACTGATAAAACCCATGCTCAAACAATCTCAAAGAAATTGCAAAACCAGCGTCTGAGGATCTCATTATAGCTTTTTCCAGATTTGGCAATATAATTGTGTCCAACTGTTCTTTGGTCAAATAGTACTTAAAAACGGGTTTCAAGTTTGCAACTAATCCAACGGGAGATAAAGCGTTCTTTCCCAATATGGCTTGTGTACCAATAAACAAAACAGTTTTGGACATAAATAATGCATTAAATTCTTCTTTCAATTCTGGTCTGCCCAAAGCTGAAAATTTGGCCAAAGCTCCAATCAGAGCTGCTGCTCCTGCTACAGGAGATTTCGTGGTGATTTTGTCAAAGTATTGCGATTCATTCAGCTTTCTTATCAAATTTATTTTTTTGTTAGTTTGTGAGAAACATCTAACAGTTATGTTGAGAACATGTTTTCTGATTTTCAAATGATGCTTTTGAATTTTTTCTGTTGGAAAGGATTCATCCAAACTAGTTGCGATGTTCATGTAGACATCTAAACTTTTTAACAAGGTTGTATCAAGAGCATCGTTATCAGCATTAATGGTAGAAATAAAATGTATAACCCACTTAATAAAAACAACAAAATCAGAAACACAGTGTGCCTTGGCATTCATTTTGTTTATAGACGCATCTATGAACAACAAGAACTTTCCCAATAGTTTGTTGTCAGTGGCGTGTAGTAGCCTATCAAACACCTTATAAACTAATGACAGAGACTCATCATCCTGATATTTTGGGTAGGACTCCAAAATTGTTAAAGTAATTTCTGTTATTTCTTGTTTCTTGCAAGTCTCATCTTCCAACCCACTTAATTGGTTATCAATGTAAGCGATGATCTTCTCCAAAGTATCAGTTCTTTGTTTAGTAGAAGACGTAATGAATTTTTTTGTCAACAGCTCACTAATATTAATATCTACTTTGTTTTCTGTCATTTTGTGCAAAACAGCTAAGAAAAATTATAGCAAAAAACACTTAAGAACTTGTACAACTTCTTGGTTCTTTAGCCAAGTTGCTTTCTCCAAGAAGTGCCTGAACAATTCCACTAGACTGAAAAATTTTTAAGTTTCCTAAAAAAGGTATTTCGGACATAGTGTTCCGTTCAGCTCTGTATGGAATAGGAGTGTCACCAAAAAGAAATGTTTATAGTGCCGGCCCAAAGATAAAAATTTTCAGCGTATTTAAACAGAGACGGTTCCGGAAAGGAAATTTAACGAACTTAAAACTTTTATTACAGTGAAAATATATGAAAAATGTAGTGGTGTTTTAAAAGTAATGAGGCGCTAACCCTATCAACTATTACAGTCTATGATGATAGGGTTATTGCTGCTTGATAGGCAGGATCCGATAGCTATCTCTAATGTTTTCTTTGCTTTGTTTTGCTCATGTCGTTGACCTGAGCAATGAAAGGCAAGGAAAATGGGAGGTCACTGACGATTGCATCGCGAACCTATCCAATCACCACCTTATAAAAGATTAGCGGTGTTTCATTGTAGAACCATCTGAGGCTGTATCTTTCAAGAGCTTTTTTTCTTGCGATTTGTATGTTTTTGTTTATTTATGTTCTTACCAGCCTTTGCATGGAACCCAGATGTCGGTAACCTTGAAATCGTCATTGACGACGATGAAATATGGATGGTTCGATGCCACAATGCACGCGTGCTGAGGCAATATGGCTACCTGTTGACCAATAGGTAGCAACTCTCCTTTTGAGTTTTTCAAAATACCGTGCTCCTGGCTGACTCTGTCAACGTAAAAGGCTTCTTTTAAATCAGATGGATTTAATTTTTTGATATAGTCGTCAACCTTGAAAACAAGCCCAAAACCTTTAAATGAAGACGTCTCTCTGCTCAAAGCAATACATCCAGTGTTCGCCAGGGATTCGTTTCTTTCCTTGTAGTTGCTAACAACAGAGCCCAAGACAAAGCCGGAAATGTGTTCAAGCTTTGAAACACCTGTGGCAGCTTGTTGCAAATCTAGCATGCAAAAGTTTCCACAGTGGATTTCCAAAACAAATCCTAGCTGGGTGATTTTATCCATCAGTTCAAGAATTTGCTTTTGCGGTCCCAGAGCTTTGATGGTCGGCGTTCCTCCGATTGACAATACAAGGTTTTTGAAGTTAGTTTTGATTGCTTCTGAACTTGCAAAAGCTTCGTATAATTCCTCCACCAAGATTTTGTAAACTTCCTCCTTGGTTGAGCAGCCATATGAATGGCCAGCATGCGCATATATACCGTAAAGATTTATGGAATCTGCAAATGCTGGAAGCAGTTCTAATATTGCTTGAAAATCGTCTGAAAGTCTTCCACACCCTGCTCTTTTGGTTCCAACATCTATCTTCAAAAAAACATCCCATTTCTTTGAAGGTTGGAATTGCGATAGATATTTCACTTGTTCAGGATTATCAATGAACACTCTCAAGTGTTCAACCTGGGCCTCAATTTTCAATAGCCTCTCCATAAAAAAATGGCCTCTCGTCAATGGAAGAGTATAGCATATATCATTTACTGTTGCACGCAAGGTTTCGTCTGCTAAAATGTATTCAGCTTCTGCCAATGTTGAGACCAAAACAGCAGTCGATAAGCCGTTGTTCAGTTGTTTCAGTAATCCTTCTTTGGTTTTGTGAGTTTTGAAATGGGGCCTGAACTGCACTTTGCATTTGTTCAAATTTTGCAATTCCACTATTTGATTTCTCATTAATGCACAGTTTTTATCAAACTGTGATTCTTTGATAATAAACGATGGAGTTGGCAAGTCTTCGATTCCTAACCCAAGGAGTTTTTCTTTAATTGCAGCGTGGCTTTGAGCACTCATTTGGTGTAAGCTTGCGTTGTTGATAATGTATTTGGTTCTTGCAAATGCTTATGTTTTTCAACTTCAGAATTTTCTCTGACTCATACAACTAGAACAAACCAGTCTTTGTTATATATAGTTAATCTGCATAGAGAGCATTTAAGGTTACTTACAATCTGCTATTAACACCGACTTTCTCTGTCGGCATAATATGGAAAAATAGCGTGTTAACAGCGACGGTATAAAATAATATACTATTTTCAAAAGGTTTATATATAGATAAAGGAATTGATTGGTGAACCTGATTAGCCATTTGATTAAATAAGAATTGGGGCTAGTTTTTAGTTGAAGTGTTTTTTTTGAACAAATTCAAAATAGACATTGATCTTTTCGGCTTCAATGGCTTTACATTATCCAAAATGGATCTCTTCTTAGAACCCGTACTTCTAGACATGGAGCTGCTGTTAGAAGAATCTATAGACTTCTTGTCTTGTTCTGAGTCAGACTCACCCGTATTTACACTAAAGCTGTTGACTTTGGTCATTCCAAAACCAGCAAAGAGATTACTTGAACTGCTTGCGGTGGATAGTTGATCTCTGTTCATTGTGCTTTTGCTTGGGAGTGTGGAATAAATGTTATGGGTGCTGCTTGCATTGCTTGAAGAAACATCTCGTCTGTACAAGTTTGCAGCTGAACTCTTTTCATTCGTAGAAACCGAACGGGTGATTGATTGACCAAGTTTCACATTGGAGGCAGAAGGATTCATATTATGGGCAAACTTAGCCTTTTGAGCATCCTGCTGCTGTTGCTTGACATCAGCTATTTTATTTTCCATTTCTTGAGTCTCTTTCTTCATATCTCCAATGACAGATTTATACATCTTGCATAGTTCTAAGCAATTTCTAGCACGCATTGTTAGCATCAAATCATAAGCTTGCGAAGCTACTTCGTAAATCATACCAATGATAAACTCAACTGGATGGTGAGAGATGGTTGAACCGAGTTGCTCCAAAGTTAAACTAGCAGCGAGTTTTTGTTGACGTTTGACCTCTTCTTTAGCTGGTAATTTAGAGTCTGCTGAAGCAGTCCCCTTCTGACTTTTTGCGCCTTCGGTAGTTTCTTTGTGCTGCAAAAGATTGGTCAAATCATTAGGCTCTTCTAAATAATTTTGCTCAACTTTTCTGTTTATCCTAGCTGAAGACAATAGGCCAAATCCGTAATTAGTGTTTGACGTCTTACTGAGGCTGCTAAAATCTGACTTTCCAGATACGCTTCCGCAGTTGGTACCATTATCATCAGAGACATCGGAATCAGATGAAGTTGATAAATCATAATCAGAAGTCAACAAATCATTAATATCAGTGAATTCCAAGTCTGAAGGATATGACTTGTTTGAAAACAAGGATTGATTTTGCTCCTTATTGTAGGACATAGATGAATATTGTTTCAAGTTATCGCATGACGAATCTGGCGATTGTGCGTTATCACCAATTAAATCCAATGGTTGCACACTTTGAAATTCCATTTCTGGTTCTGTTTGCATGCTATCGCCCTTTGACATTTGAGTTTTTTGCAAAGAGTTCTTCTTCATTGCACTAATTTTTAGATCCAAACCACTAGATACATTTCTAGAAAAACTTGATTTTGGAGATACTCCAGAATATTCAGAAGTCGGATAGGGATTTGGAGAATCAACACTTTCATAATTATAGTCCGAAACTCTAGATGGAGATACTGGATAGTTCTTGTTGTTTAGCTTTTCAAGGAAGCTATCTGGCAACAAATTCTTATTGATTGAACTTTTACAATAAGAGAAAGAAGCATTTTTCAATAAGTTTTCATCATCAAAGTCAACAGCACTACTAGCTTTTTTCAATAGGTAATAATCACAATAACCATCATCAATATTTTGCAAAGATTGATCTAATTTTCTAAATAAAGAATAAGCTTGCGACTTTTTCAAAAAACTCTCTAGTGGTTCTTCAGAATTGAGGGCCGTTAAATATCTTTTGCTTAGCTTAATGTAATTCAAACCAATCTTTTCTTTTAACTCATACACGTATTCCTCTTTTCTTCCAATAATTGAATAAAAAACTTCAGACATGATGTCATATAGTAATGGAACTTCATATAATTTGGACATTACAAAAATATCTAATGCAACTGGTTGAAAAGTCCACTTAGGGTTAATTTGACCAGTGTAGAAAAACTCAGTGAAAGCACTCACAGAATCATGGGACCAAGGCATGTATAGGGATCTCGGTATCATTAGTGCTTCTAATTCTGAATTCACAAAGGATTCACCTGAATCTTCAGTTCCTGTACTATGACTTCTGATGGAAGAAGAAATGGAGCCTGCTTTGCTAGAGTAATCATGAATTGTAGAAAAGCTGATTTTGTTGAAATTTGGTGTATTTGTTTCCAAATTTATGCCGTTGTTTTGCTTTTCCACATAAGAAAGTCTTCTTTCAGCTTCAGTACCAGAGCTTGCATCAGAGATTCTCCTGTCATCTGAATCACCTGATTGGGCAATGGAATGCCTTGCCATATTCTTTGGATGTAATAAATCAACCAAGCCTATAGCAGCGGGAGAGTGGATTCTATTTTCCAAACTAGTGGTTGAATCATTATCAAATAAATTTTGATCTTTCAATGAATGCTGTAAAGTCTTTTTAGAAGCTTTAAATGGAGGCGGATTAGGCATGTTTTTCGGTTTGTCAGAAATATCAGGCAGCTTGGCTAAATCAATTTCTGGCAAAATAAAAGGAATTTTCCTAGTCATATCTGATGTCAAAGAGTTAGTTATGGAATTCTGAGGTCCATCGTTGTGGCTTAAAGATGATGTCAATGATTTCCTTCTTGTTTCACTTAGACGTTTCACATGACTACTTATAGATTCGCTAAGAGGATAATATCTGTTAGATGACGTTTTGCTAATAGGGTTTTCGTTCAAGTTATAATCAGCATTGTTTTGAAAAGGAACTCTAAAAACCATACCGTTGCTTGAACTTGTTAAGGTATGTGGTTTTGATGTTAAGGAGTCTTGAGTGATTCTTGAATTTACACTTCCTCTTCTGGAAGTTAAGATAACATCATCAGATGTTCTAGCTCTAGATAAAGGAGATCCTGCAATATTTTCATCTTTTTCTTCAGGAATAGATGTATTTGAATGCTCAATTTTTTCTTGTGAATTTAAATGGAAAGAATTTTTGAATTGAACATCTTTTGGTTTTTTGCTTTGATTATCACAATCAAAACCAGAAATATCTTGTTTGCAGGTGCTCGGTGAAATATCAAGATCATTTGCACTGTGAGCGCTTGAAGGCTTGCTAACATCGATAATTAAATAATTGCTGCTATCAGTTCCTTTGGTTAAATTGCTATTATTAACTTGAGCATCGCTAAATAAATTCGCTGTAAAAGAATTCTTCAACCCTGACTGAGAGGTGCTCATTTTATATTTCTCTTTTGCTAAAGACGGAATACTGCTATGTTTTCTTGTTTTCACAGCAGAAGAAATACTAGAAAGTTTAGATCCACCATTTGAAAGTGCTACTTCATCAAAAGTGCCAATAGATTCAATGTATCCATGAGCTAAAAGGGTATCAAAAAACCGGCCCCATCTTTTTCTTAAAATATTCATGCAACATAAAACTGGAGCTCCATCAGCTGGTATGATTTCAAAATCTGCAATCTGTTCACCGCATTCGACAAACAAGGTTTTACCTAAAAGCATTGAATAAGGAGGCATAATAGATTTATTGGCAGTCAAATCGGACAAAGGGGCAGAGTATTCGGCAAACTCTTTAAATCTTTTAACATCCAAATTGGTAATAGCTGAAACTTCATCAGCTGGTGAGCTATTTATGTAATTTAGAAGAGTATAGTTATGATCTTGAGAAGAAAACAAGAGTTGTTGAGTTTTAGCAAATGAGATTTCTTGGTTTTTCTTTGAAGAGTTTTTGTGAAATAATGAAGTTAAAGTCAACCCTGTTGAAACAATATGATCAAATTTCTGAAGCAAAGGAGATACCTTGTAAAATCCAGTTGTGGAGTCCTTAGGAATTTTCCTGTAATCGCCACATCCTAAAAATAATAGTCTGTGGTGAGAAGACCAAACAAATGCTTCAGACAGTAAATGATAAGAGCATTTCATCTCTACATCACATCGAGTATTAATTTCAATCCATTTCCCACTCATTAAACTAAAACAGTAAGTTTTGTACACCAGATTTTCTTCAGATTCAGTTTTTAAATATTCTAAAATCTCTTCAGACTCTTTTGAATCGGAGGATGATTTTGGGGCAGTTTCAAGTGAATCAGCAAATACTAAGTTTTTGTTTTCTTTGCTACAAAACCCAGCTACCAGTAAATTGGGGCCGAACACCCTCATTTTGGGTCCGAGTAATCTTCTATTCAAAAACTTCAGTCTTTTGTCAAATGCATCTGTTTTGATTGTAAATTGTTCAGTCAATCCTTCTTTGTGATACTCATCCAAATTAGTGTCATGAATATCTGACACTATTTCCTTTTCTAGATTGTAGGTGTTTTTGTATAAAAGTGGTACAACTTGTAGCGGTGACAGTTCATCTTTCTTGTATACAACTATGCATGAGTACCCAGTCAATGGGTTATCTATAATTACAGAAGTCTCAAACTCCTTGTTGACAGGAAAATCTAGATACATTTCGCTGTATGGTCCATCAACACCTGAGTCCCATTTGTTTGTTTCCAAATTAAATACATCAACTTTTAAGATCTCTTCGTCATTTAGACCCAAACCCCCCACGATAATCAATTTCTTCACAGGTTTTTCAATGTACGTTTTTTCTCCTACTTTGATCTTTTTTCCATAAGTGCTTATAAGAGGTATACTATCAATAGGTTTTGGATCGTGCTTTTGGTCCTGTTGTTCATCTCCCTCAACCTCAAACCTCTCAATAAACGTAGCTAGGTGCATATGGTGATTAAATCTTTTGGGAATGTTGGAATTATCAAGATCGGCATTTAGACAGACAAACACTTTCGAGGTGATATCTAATCTCCAGAGCTCATTTGTGGCCAGCAAAAGCTGGTCTTCATTAATGTGACTTTTAGATGATGTTGCTGTCTTTTGAGATCTCTCGCTTATCACGGATGTTAGTGTATTCGCATCTTTAATTTCAACACTGTTCATTGGTATCAAACCACCATACATGTAAAAAAATTCGTCATCACCTAGTATGTTTTGGCACATTCTGGGTTTCAACAAAGGTCCATAATCTTCAAGAAACGTAGGAATATGATGCCACTTTCTGGTTATTAAATCCAGCTGGAAAAATTGGTTTGAAAGGCAGTCAGATATAGCATGAATGTGCTTGTGAAAATGATCCAAGTTGTTTAACAGCTCAGAGTGTTCGTCATCTTCAATTTTTTCAACTACTGTCGCTAGCCATGCATTATGTATATTGGCTGAAGTGAGAACATACTTTCTTTTATTGCCTGCAGAATCGCTCTCAGCATCCTCATGTCTGCTGTATTCTCTCATGAGTTCAGCTATAATGTCAACCACAAGGCCTCCGTGAACTACAATACTAGATCTAAAAATTGCCGTTGCTGCTCCTATTCTTTCCTCCAAAAAGTACTTCTTTCTATAGAACTCTTGTTGGAAAGAGCATGGCTTGGAGTTAGGATCGTAATAGGAAAAAAATCCGTATTCATCCAAATTTGTTGTTGGCAGTTCAAGGGGAAAGCATCTGGTGTTTCCAGGAAGTAATGTGTGTGGCATAGCTGTTATCTTACGGTAAAAAAGAGAAAGCTCTTCGTAAAATGGTCTGTATTTTAATTGAGCAGTAGTTTCTAGTGATATGACCCTTCCTCTTTATAGTGTATTGGTCAAATACTTGAATAACAAAACTTAGTCAGCAGACAAAACCAAAATATCTTAACAAAAACAAGATTTTGATTGGCCTGTTGATGTGAATTCGTGTATAGCCAACGCTGAGTTGCTCTTGGTGTGTTTTGGCGACTAATTTAGCTTAGTTGCAGTAGTGAAGGAAAAAAGCTTCCTTAATTTTGTTGAAGGTGAAAGAAAGAAAGACTCCATTTTTGGGCTCCAAAAATGCTTAATCATGAACAAAAAAAGTTGCCTATCACGTGCAAAAAAGCAACCATGATCACGTGCATATATACGTTTACTCAACTTATTCCATGCCTCAGGTGTAAAAGAGCGCAAGAACTCCTAGAGCGTGATCAGCACAGTAGCAGCAGTTGAACAATTGCAGTAGTTTATATAATATTAGATTGTTGTTTTATATGATGAGTTGTTTGCTGGCTGTTTAGTATTGGCTTATTTCGTTGAAGTCTGCGACCTTGGTCTTGGTTTTCTAAATCTTGTGCAAAAACAAGGTAGCTGGACAGCAAACAGCCGTCCTTAATTATGCCTACAACACATTAAACCAGTTCAAAAATAGAAAAACAATGAAAACAGGAATGTTTTTAACCATGAACAAAGAGGACCAGTCATCCGCAGCTAAGGAAGAGTTCGAAATTGAAAAATCTTTCCATAATTGTGCTATGCAGCTATAAAAACACCACAAAGTTGAAACTGAAGTTATGGCTATTTTAATAAAAAGCCCTAGCAATCTCATTCCCACAAATGGCGACTTCATAAAAACCTTTTTCAAACAGAGAGGGTTCAAAATCACTTTTATAAGAATGCAGTTCAGCACAACAGGAAAGAAACAATATAGTAAAAGAGATAGCTTACCCAAAAAAGAGATCTTATGGTAAACTTTCAAATGGTAGGATAAAACTCCCATCAACCCCCATACCAGGAGAAAGAAAAAAGCAAACGAATTATTCCCGTTTGACAAGATCTTACTATAGGTCAGGTTCAGCAACAAAGGAGCCCACATTTCCGGTGAATCAGTGACTGAGGTTTCAGGTATTTGTAGGGTATCTTCTCCTATGTCATTCAACTGGTCTGTGTTATCTCCATTGGTATCTGCGGCTGTCATAGGCAGAAACATTTTCTTCAGGGAGTTTGGGTACAGAACTTTCAACATTCTTGCCTTCATGTGGTTCAAGTCCCTTAACAATGTTGTGGCTACGCTTTCATTCAAAGTGCCCATGAATTCAGAATTTCCCTCAGGTTTTTTATCATTTAATCGTCCATCTATATTAAATGTGTCTTCTTCTGCATTCTGAGGAGTCGAAGACCGGTCAACTTTTGGTGGTTTTTGATTGGCAGAAACATCGGAAACAATAAAATCGTCTTCACCAACATCTAATAAGTGCTCAGACATCACAACAGAATCAATTGGGCTTGTGTTTAGGGGGTTTTTTACCCTTATCTTACCCCCCATGCGTGCAACATTGCTTTGTTAACATCTGTAAGAACAAGCCAGAAGAAGCTGTTTTCAAGGCATCCGTTTTGGCCGGGTAAAATTTACCAGCAAAACCAAGATGTTTCACTCTTGATCTGTGGCGATTTTCCAATAAAGCGTTCTTGGTTCTAGCAGTTCTCAGAAGCATTTGCATTGTTGCTGTCCTTTGAAAATGGTGCATTAGTCTTGATGACAAAAATAGCGTTATTCTATTTCTGGCAAATCTTTAATCAACTGCTAAATCCTTACTGACAAACATCAACGAGAACTAACAGCTCACTTAAGCTACTATGGAGTTCTTCTGCTGGGAACAAAAAAAAATTCTTTTGCAACCACTATTACATATTGTATTGTAATAAACTTTTATAAATGAAAAGATCAGTCGGAAAGCAGCAGATGTTTGTTAATCATTGAATTAAGTCAGAGATTGTTCACGCATAATATCACTGTTCATCATATAAGTTTTTTCGGATTTATAAAGCTTAAAACAAAGAATAATTATTCTTGCACATGTAAAAACGTTACTTGGGACTCGAACATTTTTGTTATCAAAATTAAAGCCCTTTACCTGAAGGACTATTAGTTTTAATAAAGTAACAATCGTAAAAAAAAAGTTTTACACAGGTATAAGCATTTTAAGCAATCACGTGATTTTTCTCAAAAAAGAAACTTTATCCCTACTTTCTCACATCAGATTAGGTGAAAACACGCCACAGGGTGCTGCGTCTTTTTTGCCTTTTGGTCTCTGGATTTGCCTTAATCTTTAGTTCCTTCTTTGAATCCTTTTCTGGCCAAACCAGATGCTTTCACACTAATACCTAGCTCTATCTTTTCCTAGTCATCTCAATTAGTAAAACATCTCTCATCCCAATTAGGAAAGCATTATCTTTTTCTCGGAATTCATCCCCAACAAAAAAATTTATCTTGCCAAAATTAACTTGGCGGGAAACAAAACTTTCTCACACCTAAAAAAAAATTTTCGAAAAAAACAACAACACACACAGAACAAGAGTATTATTAACTAGTTTAGCTAAATATAGAAAGAAGGGAACCCAAGACTTAATTGATTTTAGATAGCAGTTGTTATTATCAAACCTTATTGAGACCTTTTTGATTGTAAAACAATATTTGTTAATACTTCGAATTTGTAGCTGAAAATTTGCATAATTTAGTAAACAGTAATCGATTTTCTTCTTCAAATAAAAGACCAAGAAAGGCTATTTATTGGATATTAAACTAAGTTTCAAAGCAAACAAAACATATCAAAATGACTGAAATTGAACAAGAGTCAAAACCAAACAGCACTGTTGATGTTGACAACATCATTGAAAGATTATTGGAAGTAAGAGGCACAAAGCCAGGCCAGCAAGTTCAGTTGGCTGAGCATGAAATCAGATACTTGTGTGCTGAGGCAAGAGCTATTTTTATCAAGCAGCCAATTCTGTTGGAATTGGAAGCTCCAATTAAAGTATGTTTAAAGAACGAAGAAAGCGAACAAGCGGATATGAGCCGAGTTACGATAATGATTGATGAAAAGAACTACCTGAGGAGGCGAGAATATATTAGGTTGGAGAAACAAAAAGCATGCCAAAGAGACGTTTGAATGAAACTGCAGGCACGAGAAGTTGCAGCAAAGGCAAAGGACCCCAACAGAAAACAAGAGTAATAGACGCAGGGAACTGAAGACCAGGGTCTTGTAAAAGCCTATCGGAGGAAACGGCGAAAACCCCATAGGAAACAAAGTTTTTGTCCTGAAAGCCAAACTATTACCTATTTTTTGTGGATTCTATCTCTGTCCCAACCTGCAAGCTGAAAAGCGATGTCTGTTTCTCTGCTGCTGAAGAAAGTCTTATTATTATGATCCTGTGAATCTGCTTTCCTGGCTAGCGAATATAGAGAATATTCATTTTAGCAAAGGGGGTTTTTTTTTACGGGGGAACAGAATCGAGGTTTTTTCCAGGCGCTCTGAAGAGAGACGATTTTTTGGCAAGGGGAACAAAATTATTCTAGGCCGGCACTGGAAAAGTTCAGCTTAGACAAAAGGAAGTCTATTAATCAATCTTTATCAACTAGAATGGCATTTATGGATATAAAACAAGGAGAGCAACATCTTTTACTAACAATTAACTTTTTATTATTAATTCAAAAGTACCTTTTAAATCAGATTTGTGGTGATATTCATGGTCAATACTATGATTTACTAAGATTATTCGAATATGGAGGGTTTCCGCCTGAAGCAAACTACCTATTTTTAGGAGATTATGTTGATAGAGGTAAGCAATCTTTGGAAACTATTTGTTTGTTATTGGCTTATAAGATCAAATACCCAGAAAACTTTTTTATTTTGAGAGGGAATCACGAGTGTGCCTCGATCAACAGAATTTATGGATTTTATGACGAATGTAAGAGAAGATATAATATTAAACTTTGGAAGACGTTTACCGATTGTTTCAATTGTTTACCGATTGCAGCCGTCATTGACGAAAAGATATTCTGTATGCATGGAGGATTGTCTCCAGATTTGAATCAAATGGAGCAAATAAGAAAAGTCATGAGACCAACTGATGTCCCAGATGTTGGATTGCTATGTGACTTGTTGTGGAGTGATCCTGAAAAAGATATAGTAGGTTGGTCTGAGAACGATAGAGGAGTCTCTTTTACATTTGGTCCTGATATAGTATCCAGATTCTTACAGAAACATGATTTGGAACTTATTTGCAGAGCACATCAAGTGGTTGAAGATGGTTATGAATTCTTCAGTAAAAGACAATTGGTTACTTTGTTCAGTGCGCCTAACTACTGTGGTGAGTTTGATAATGCTGGTGCTATGATGAGTGTTGATCAAAGTCTTTTATGCTCTTTCCAGATTTTGAAGCCGGCACCAAAGATGGCCAAGAACAACACCCAAAAGAGAAAGAAATAGATATATTTTTTTTTAAATAACAATGCCATAAACAAAACTACAATTTGATTATTCAAATGAAATTAATATGATTTAAGACAAGCTGTAGAAAAAAATTGGTTTGTGAAAGTTTACTTAAAGATGATGGCAATACACATTGCATGAACAATCAGCGGATATGGTATTTTTAAGAATTATAAAATGAATAAATTTTGACACGTATTGTTGTAAAGAGTACTTGGAACCTTTCAGGTATAAGACCTGTCACTATAATTACCTGTGGTTTTTATTTAAGGTTATGTTATCAAATAATCATAGCAACTTTTTCAAACAATGATATTCCATATGGTTTGTTTTATATATTATATTTAAATATAAAATATGTATTTCCTTAAAAAAAACTAAAAATAAGAAAAAAGTTCAAACAGACAAAAAATAAATATGGTTTGAAACTTGTGGAAACGCATTTTATTCGTAGGAGACAGTTTTGGAAATCCTGACTCAACTGTGGATGGTTAATAGAGCCCTGTAGTATGTGTTGCTACACATGCGACATGTGAAAACACAAGTAGATAAATCCAGTCAGTTGTGCTTCAGTCCAAAACTGCGTTTCCAGCAAAGAAAATCTGATTTAAAATGTTTCAAGCGTTAAACCACAGAAAAGCAAGTCTGTATCAGAACAAAACCACTATTCATCTCAGCAAAGCAGCTATGAGTCACATGAAAGTAAGTGTATATTAGAAAAAAGGGCTTAGGGCAAACAGAGTGTATATTAGAGTAAACCAAAATAAAGTCCCTGCAATTATTATGTATATTATAAAAAGCCTATATATAAAAAAATAAAACCAAAAAACAGCAAAATTATTGCTATGAAACACGGTTAGTACTGCTTATAGATTTCTTTTGCAGAAACAAGGTCAATTGATCAAATGTTTAGACACGTGATCGTAACCCATGGCCGCGCAAGAAAAATTTTCAGCTTCTCTCTATTTTTGTACGTGTTAAAAACATTATCAAGAAACAACTGAGGACCGCCAATTCAACAATACCAATAATAGCTTTCGACCACCAGTTTGAAGAGCATTTCTGTTTCTGACTCTGAACTTGAAACACCAAAGAACTTTAGTGGATTTATTCAAACAAAAAATGCTTTTAAACAGAATTGCAGCACTAGTAGTGATCTCTTTGATCAGCATAGCCCGAGCACATACTGTATTGCTACCGGCATATGGAAGAAGATGTTTCTTCGAAAACCTATCGGAAGGTGACGAATTGTCTATTTCGTTTCAGTTTGGTGACAGATCCCCATCTTCCACTGAACAATTAGATGGAGATTTTTTAATCTATGGCCCTAAAGAAGAGATTGTGACTGAGTTGTATGAAACACAGCATGGAGAAATTACAATCACTGCCAAGAATACAGGTAAATACTCTTACTGTTTCATAAACGAAAGAAGCAGCGTTGACACAAAAGATGTCACTTTTAACATTTACGGTATTATCTATGTCGATTTGGATAATCCTGAGACTGACTCTTTGGATGCTTCTGTTAGACAGTTAAGCAAACTAGTACATGAAGTTAAAAATGAGCAAAGTTATATCGTCATTAGAGAAAAAACACATAGAAACACCGCTGAGTCCACCAATAGCAGAGTCAAAAACTGGTCTATCTTTCAGGTGGTAATTGTGATTGTTAACTCTGTTTTCCAAATATACTATTTAAAAAGATTCTTTGAAGTCACCTCCTATGTATAAAATGAACCCAAAATACACCGTTTTTAGCAGCTAATTCAAATTTTAGCGCAGTGCTTTAAAGTAACGCTTATCAGGCAAATATGTTAAGAGACCTTTCGGCTGAGTTGCTTCATGCATCTTGAGCTTTTGGTTAATGGAGCTTGGAGTTGAACTGACCTTCAAGAGATGTGTTATAATATCCGCTTGAGGCTGCAGTCCGGTCACGTGTATCACAATGGGGTTTGTCTTGTTGGTTCAGTTTAGAA